>VOQJ01017806.1:50488-66406 GCA_015052665.1 Apistogramma diplotaenia | reverse complement strand
ACACTGCTGATGCTGCTGGTCTGCCAGGCTTTTTTTTTTTTTTGGTCTCAGCATGGGATACCTGAGAATTGGCAGATTGGTCTCATGATAAAAAAAAATACAAACCTTCTTGAAATATAAAATATGTAAACACTGCAGGCGGGAGAACCGAGAATATATTTAGACTGAAGTATCATGCAATGATGCAGCCAGGGCGCACCTCGCCTGAGCTGAATAAACCCCAAAGAAACGGTGTCATAGAGGTAAGGATGGATGATTGTTGTATATCCAACTTTGACCACTTGAATGTAAGAATTTAATAAAATTGGTAATCTTGTGTGCAGCATTATAATCTTAAATAAATGCTTCAGGTAGATAGGGAAACCAAACAATAAAATATTCAGGAGAATTTAATTCATTACCACCTGTTTTTCATTTTTACTCAACACACGCATATATGTGGTACAGCTATTCTTTATTGTCCTTTTGAAGTGAAAATATATTTAAAGTGATCGTGATATAGCAGCAATAGAACTGAAAACTTACAAATGCATGACAAGCAGGTTATATTCTACCTGGATTTAATACATCAAGTGACCAAACATCAAACATAATGGAGGATTCTTTGCATGAAGAATGCAGCAAAAGAAAATGAAGCAATGTGACAGGAGGAGGAATGTGAAACTCTCAATTGCGAGGAGAGAGATGACAAAGGGGTGACTTGCCTGAGGTCAGAAACATAATACCTTTTCATTCCCACTTAACGGCCAAAGATGACAACGTTGATCCTGGATGGGTTTTTAGACGTTTCAGAGTGAAAACAGTGCGTAGAAACGCATCGCCCCTACAGACTGATTGTATATTTACGCAGATTATTCAAAGTATTTTAGGGAATGTGGCAGCTGATAAGAGAAAGTAACCATTGTGTATATCAGGACTGTCATCAGATAAATTAGTTTAATTAGCTAAAATTTTGTTCTCAAGTACAAAATATGGTCTGCCGTAGGTTTTCATTTGCCAGATTGCCGTCAGATCTCAATGACATATTAATGTTCTGTACACAAGACATCTTGTGTGATGATCGGACCAGTGCTGGTATACACAGTAAATATCCAATTAATATGGTGCCTACATGCATCAGTATTTCTGTGGTGTTACTTTGTTTCAGATGCACAGAAAAGGACACTTAACGCACTTCTGCAAACTTCAGTTGCAATCCAGGGAAACTGATGCAAGTGTCATTTTTTGTGTGTGTACACAAAGGGTATAGAGAACAACTTTTTCCCCCCTTTGTCAAAATTATACAATCATGTGACGGTGATGTTCTATCATTCCTTTTGCGCCTTTGCCGTACTACATATGTGGCTGGTTTCATGGCAACATGGCTGCTTCCATAAACCGGCACCCGCTCCTATATATTTTTATTTATGCATATTTAGTACAATTTACTTTTTTTTCTAGTAAATAAACTCAAAAGATGAGTGACTGTGATTTTACTAAATGTATTGAGCTCAAATAGAGTCAAGTTCAACATGAACCAGCAAGTGTGAAAACACCTTTACAATGTTCCTGGTGCTTCTTTTGACCCATTTTCTGTCAGTACACTGGGTGTCTAAGGAGAGAGTGACCCTGCACAACTGTCATGTTCATAGAATCCAACCTTGTCACTAGGTGTGGTGTTAAGTATCATGCACTGAACAATTATTACAACAAGAAAGAAGCATGTGTTTCACTTCAAGCTATGACTTCAAAGCACTCCAGTCACCTTTGAAGTCATAGCGTGCCAATACCTAGGTGCAACAGATAGACAGCAATCCCATTTGTGTATAATTCCTCCTTTTCATATCCCCACCGCTGAGCAAATAGGAGGGGAAGAAAAGATAGAAATACAAAACAAAACATGTTAAGTGGATTCCTTCATCGCCTGTAATCTCTGTGCGCTGTTGAAATGCCTCTGGAACTCGGCGGTAAGCTCGGACAGTAACAATGTCCTTTTCAGCGGGCGATGAAAGAGTTCCAAGTCATTCCCTATTCTCTGTGGGCCTTTGTGCCCCTTATCCACTTATTCAAATCAGTATAAATGGCAGTGTGTCATATTAGCAAGCTGAGCAAAAGAGCTGAAAAATGCTTTGATATGTATGAAAACAAAAGTGAAAAGACCAGTAGAGAGGGCAGTGTGAGCACACAGGCACAATCCACTGATCCCAGCTATGGTGCTTTGTGACATTCTTGCACTCGCGGAGGTTACAGGCAGCCAGTGTGTGCCTAGTAGACTTTTACATTCAGCTCCTCACACTTGGACACCTCTCACCACATATAGGGAAAGGAATTCTGGAGTATCTATCAGGCAGACTGGGGCCCGGATTGACACAGTCAACTTGGAGTGACAGATGATGTGAGGAAAGAGAGAGAGGGAGAAGACTCCGGGAGTAGCATGAAGAGGCTGCAAATGTCAGCACCATATCCATCATCCCTACTTATTAGTGAATGCAAGAACTATGGAGAATAATTGTTAATTAGCTGGGGCATGAACTAGGCTTGAAAGAAACCCCGAACATTCCAAGGTCTTCCCACCCTCTCTTTCGCTTTTATGCTTTCCCCCCCACTTCCCCAGTGGTCCTATCTCTCCTTTAACAGAAGGGAGGGTAACCGTGACCCTTCTTCACCCAGCCGTCCCGTTTTATCATTTGAAAAGACAAAAGAAGAGGGTGGAGGGAATGGAGTTAGGAGAGGGACGGGGGGAAAGGCCATTCAGAGTTCTGAGAATGTTGCTAAACAGGATTAGATTTAGTTGGAAGAGGGGTAAACAGTAGCATGCTGCATGGGGGGCCAGTAGGAGTTTGCTCAAATGGGCTGGGTGGTGAAGACAATGGTTAGATTAGCCATCTGTGGCGCTTCTGGTGCCCGGCGTCATTAACCGGCTTAGGGCCTCACAGTTACACCAGACAGCTTCTTTCCCCCCATGCATTAAGGATCTCGTGAGTCCTGCGTGTGCGTTTGTCAGGATGGTTGGGTGACAGAAGGAGTTAGCTGTGACATGGTATGTCTGATGAAGCTCATGATTGCATACATAAACATGCATACACACATCCGCACATTCATAAATGCGCTAATGTGTGTTCATGCACATTTGCTCGGACATTCAAGCCCGACACACAGACACGCACGTATTTACAGAAACCACTGCCCCTCCCCAGTCCTGCACCCCTCTGGTCCCAGTTCAGGGGAGCAGAGTTTGACATTTGCTTTGTCTCCTTTTTTGTCTCCTGAGTAGATTGGTGCCAATTTGCATACCACTGCACATCACTTGGAGGATACACATGACTATTATTGGGGCCTCCTTCAAGTATTTATCCACAGAGCAGAGAGGAGGGAGAGAGGCACACAACATGTCTTATATTCACATATGGTTTTTAAGTTTTAACACCTATAGGCTATAAGCAAATCTAATGAGCACCCATTTTCATGAAATATGGCTGATCATTCCTTTCAACTCACTTTGTGCTTTCTGTCACCGGCGTTAAATTATTTCTTATTGCTTGATTTTTTTTGTTTCTAATGTTCTGTATTCACTTGTTTTCATCACTGTCATTTTAGATGAGTTGTGCATGGCTTTACTGTAACATTGCACCAGCGGGAAACTGAAGCACTTTGAGAAAGTCAGATGAAAAACTGATTATATAACAAGTTAAGCAGTCAGAATCTTTGAAGTGACAGTAAATCATTCATCACTGCAGAAAGAAACAGCTCTCTGTGCACACTCATTAGGCCACGCCCCCTGTCGAGTGTTTACACTGACATAAACCTGTGGTTTAATGTATGGAGTGTGAATGCGTGTGGTGCAAAATAACTGGCACAACTGCAATGATCATCTAAATTGAATGGATCCATTAAAATGCTTGTTATGTGAAATGTCACTGCGTCATGGAAATGAATCAGATGATGCGTTGCCATAGTAAAGGCACAATTTATTTAAACCTACTGAACCTATGAAGCCTGGGCTGATCATTGAAATATCAGCATATATAGTTATTGAAAATTTCTCATATTTTTATGCATACATACAGGCTGTATTTATAGAACCTTTTTTTCCTTGATGATATTAAGATTTCACTTGAGTTATGTTGGCTGCACAAGACATTGTGTTAAGACTTTTCATCCATTTGATGATTTGAATCATCAAACACGAAAAATGCTTCTAACTGGGGGGTTAAGTTCAAGGCTGGATCAGCTGGATCTGTCTCCTTTTATGTTTAGCAACAAGACACCTAGGTATGTGTGCGTCCGGCTCTGAATGTGGCACAGTCAGCTCACCTTGTAATCTTCATTCTCAGTAACAGGAAATGTTTTCCTAAACATCAGGCAGATAATAGACTGCATTTAGCGTGTTTGTGAGAGATGCACAAACACTGGCAGATTATGTAAGACAGCAGCAACGCTATGACTGAAACGACACGAAAAACTAGCCGATATGATTTTGTGTACTTGCAAAAGTGAAAGGAACAAATATGGTTGTGTGTTGTTTGTATTATTTCATTTTATTGTGTTATTGTTTTGAACAAATCTGGCAAATACTACACATATCATGTTAACAAAAACAAACTAAACTCCCTAAAATCATAGTAACAAAGGAAACCATATGGTTAGGACACACAAGTGGTCCAAAGTGCTGCTCACAAGAATAGTATGCAATACATAAATATTATAGCCATATCAAGGTCATACTTATTTATTTTATTCAAATTTATTGGCATTTGACATTGTTTTATACACGTGAGACCATCCTTGTGACACTTAGGCGCCATCACTCATTTAAACCAGCCCCCCAGTACGCTATTAACTACATGATTTGCTTCCGCTTTCAAACTGGAGGAGAGCTGTTTGCTTTGGACTGATTAGCACCATTGTCTCGATTAGCCCTTCTGATGGAGCCACGCGAACTCAAGTGCCACTTTATGATGACGCCCATGTGCAAACGAGATCCCGATTAATGGATCATAGGATTGTTCATTAGCACTCCACCTGCCAGAGCAGAGCTTGAAAAATGCAAATTGGTTGTTGTTTTCGCTCCCCTCCCCCAATAACCTTTCAAGTGCTGTTTGAAGTGCAGCTAGGCTATTAGTAACATTTGGGTGCGAGTAACTGGTTTAGGGTGGAGGTTCAGTTCAAATCCACTTCCACAACTGCTTGATCCAGTTAAATAAAATTTAAAAAAAAACACTCCATTCCATGTTTCTAGAAATTTATTTCAACAGATCTTCTATTAAGATGGTTTTCAGAAGACACCAATCAAATTATTAAATATCCATCTGCACTATATCTACTACTCTTTCTTCTAGAATAGAGGATGACCTCAGTATGGTATCTCGGCTGTGAGCTTAGGAGTCCCAGCTACTGTTTAAACCTTTTGCTTGCAAGGGGCAGCCAATCAGACGAAAGTGTGGCTTAAAGTGAGGGGAGGTTAAATAAAACTGCATGTTCCAGGTAGCAGATCAGCTGAGGGGCTGCAGCAACGATTGTTGAATTGTGAATCATAGAAAGTTAACGTAGTAGAGTCCACGAAAAAATATGCAGTTGGAAATTAGCACAATGGGTCTCTTAGAATGCGAAAGATTTGCCTTTGTGATTTGTTGTAAATGAGAGTATTTTCTGGAATTCTCTTCTATGATATTCTCATGGTGTTCCTTCAGGTAGCGCTCCTTTCCAACTGGTAGTGATTGAAGAGGCTCTCTGGGGATTGTGGAGATTAGGTGTCCTCCTAGATTAGGGCTGACGGGGCACCATGGCTCATCCCTTTAGTCCCCTAGGTATTTACACAGTACTTGGCTTAGCTACAGGTGGCTAATATGCTGTGAGCCTTCACCTCTTATATGGCTTGTGTACATATGCACACTGTGTGTGTGTGTGTGTGTGTGTGTGTGTGTGTGTGTGTGTGTGTGTGTGCACGTATGTGTGTATGTGAAAAGAAAAAAGAGAGTGATAGATAGGAAAGTGTTGACTGGCTCCTGGATAATCAATCAAACAAACAGAAAAAGAAGTGTGTATACACAGGTGTGTTCACAGTCACATATCACACAAAGGAATGTACATTCACAAATACTCTTCCACACACACAGACACACACTCTCACAAAAGCAGGCAGAGCTCTTTGATTGCTTGCATTCACCATATTCAGAGGCTTCACGGGTTTCTCTGAATGTATGCAGGTGGTCCAAAACTGAGTCCAACTGTCAAATTCATTTTGTAGGCTTCAGGTCACTAATCCTACATGTTTGGTTAAATATGAAGCATTACAATAAACATAGATGGATTTTTTCCCCCCTCTTTTTAAATCCTCCAACTACTGAGGAGTCATTTTCTTGAGAAATTTGGAGATTACATTCCTAAAGACTACACTCACACCAATGGAAGTCTTGAACCACCCTTCTTTATATTTTACTTCCAGGGAGTCAGACTTCCTTGTGATTTTTAAAGTGGTCTTGAGCAACAGTTCTCCAGGCTTTTCGAAGGTCTTTCAAAGTTTTTCTTTGGACTTCATTTTCATTCCAGTCCCTGTGCCTGACCATTTTCAGAGGAATGCTTCTATTCTTTTTCTTAATCCACGTATCACTTACCTATGAATTATTGAAGCATAAATAAGTACCATAAAAAAGTGTGTTGTGAACACTTAAAAAATACATTTGGCATTTTATTTTTAGGCACTTTTTTACTAGCAGCACATCTCAAAAGATACAAAATTTGGTTGAATTCATAAAAAAAATGCCAGAGATAATGCAGCTGTTGTACTATTTTATACCTGTCACAGTTCTAGCTATTGTTCACTGAAGCCTCATGAGAAATGGTCTCATGGAAGGGTGGCTATGAAGAAGCCATTCTTACTGAACGGAAACAAGGAGAAAGAGCCAAATTACACAAGAACTGAATTAAAAATCAGCGGCAACAGGTCTGATGGAGCGATGAATCCAGGTTGAAATTTTTGCTTCAATGTCTACAGGTATGTGTGAAACACAATGGAGACTGTCATGATTTGAGACTGCATTTCAGCCAGTGGTTTCGAGGATCTTGGAAATTCTGAATGCAGAAAGGTAGCATCAGATTTTGATCCACCATGCAACACAATCTGCAAACTGTCTGGCAATGACTTCATTTTTGAGCATGACAATGATCCCAAACATACTGCCAATGAGGTAAAAACAAACAACAGAACACTATCAGTTATGGATTTGGTCTCCCAGTCCTCAACATTATTGAAACAGTGTGTGATCATCAATTTAGCCAACATCTAAAGAAGAGCTTTGAATGTCTTTCAAGAAGCCTGGAGAACTAATCCTGAAGACTATTCAAAGAAATGACAAGAAAGCTGCCTCAGAGAGTTCAGGCTGTGTTGAGGAACAAAGGTGTTGATACCAACCATTGACTTTCAAACTCATTAGAATTGTATGAATTCTGCTTTTGACTTATATACTTTATTTCCATGCATGTGTGTATGTTTCAATAAATTACTGCACCTATTTCTCATGTCCGTAGCAAGAAATTTATAAACGGGTGGTGGTACAAGACTTTTGCACAGTGCTGCGTATCTAAGAGTAAATAGTCAAATTAAAGCGGCTTCTCGAAGTCAATTTTTGTACCTCTCACAACTTCATTATGCTTTTTTGTTATTGGTTGAAGCTTTTGGTCCATTTGACATAAAGCAAATGTGCGACTGCTACAGTACCCCTCGGTGCATCTTATTCAAAGTAATTATGAGTGCATGTGTAGTTCATGTGTCTGTATGTGTGTAATTCGGTGCAAAGCAACCACCTGTTTGATGTAGCCACTGTTGAGCAGTAATTAGTTTTTAGTGTCTTGGGAACTTGATCATACATGCAGTGAATGTTATCACGTGCACTTTTGTCAAGTAAGAAGTATTGTTATTCATCATCTTGAGTAAATGTACCTTCTGGTTCACTTGGCACTGTAATTCATTAAAAAGTGAGGCTGCTATGAGTGTAAATGGGGATAAAAGCAAAGGATGAAAAACTGCAGCTCGTGCACACCGTTCAAGGGGAAAGAGTGCCCATGGGAATTTCATCAGATAGTTCAAACTTATATCAGACCACGTCTCTGAAAGGTGAAGTGAAGGTACGCAGGTGTGGCGAGCAAGTAGACATCCACATAAGACTTCCAGGCAACTTGTGAACTGTGAGCGGAATTAAAGCCAGCAGTGGTAGAAAGCCAGGAAAGACAACAGTATCAGGACCACATTACCTTTGCATGACAACATCGATTTTCATCAGTTAAAGGGACATTTGGAAAATAGTCATCACTGAATAATAATGTCCTTGCCTACACTATGCTCACCTGGGGGAGGAAATTTCTAAAGTATAATTAACTACAGTATATGCAGCGTCTACTGTTCCTTAGCGAGAGAGAAAATATTCAAAATTGAATTCAATGGTGCAGATTCTGTGGCCTAGCAAGGCAGTGTGGTACAGCGAGTAGGAGTGAATAGTGTGGGTTTGTATTGCTGTGGGATCGGGTCCAGCTAACAGCCATTGTTTTGTTCCTATGAGCTCTCATTTTGCTCAGTTCTGCACTAACTTATTCGATGGACGCGGAACCAGTAGAAAAATATTAGAGGTCAAAGTTTGTCAGGTTCCACGGAAATGTCCATGATTTATACTTTCCTCCATCATGGAAAAATGTTATCCTGAAAACGGATGTTTAAAAATGCTAAAGTAAACACATAAATGCACTTCTGTGCACCCAGAACACCTCAGATCTTTAGCGCAACTCTGGATCCTGAGACCTACAGAAATACTCTACATCAGGCATGTCAAACTCGCGGGCCGCTTTCGGCCACGCCCCCTACTTCCGGCCGAGAATTGGCGTCAAAAATATCGTAAAATAGGCCCTTTAAGTTACTTTTTTGACATTCCACGTTCTCCTCCAGTTAAGAAGGTTGAGCAGAATGTCAAGGGCCTATTTGTACCATATTTTTGACGCCAATTCTCGGCCGGAAGTAGGGGGTGTGGTCGGAAGCGGCCCGCGGGGTGATGATTCTGTAGCGGTTGGATGTTTAAGTCATGGGCAGGAGGAAGAGTATGGAACACTATTGGATACAAGGGGAAGAATCATTTGCTTCTAAATGTGAATTACACCAGAGAGATGCTGATTGACATCAGAAGAGGACCGCTACACGAGCCGTCTATCTTGTAGTCTGGGTCTTGATGCGCTGGAGTACAAGATGCTGGGCGCCCACATAAACAACAAGCTGAACTGGAAGACCAACACAGGAGCTGTGTTTGCTACGGAAGCTGACATCCATCAGTGTGAGCAACAAAATGACAGAGATTTTCTTACTTTGCTGTAGTCTGCTGTGTGAGCAGGACTGGAAAGGAAATGATGCAGTCATACTATTTGTTTGTTATTATTTCAGAATAATTTAAATGGTTTAGCACATATTTGGGATAAATAATTTCTCGTTCTAATTCACAATATAGATTAGCGGCGATGCTGTTTTACCAAAGTCAGTGAGATCCCTCGCTCACATATTTTCAGGTTGTAACAAGAAAATCGATGTTATTCTCTTCCCATTGCAGTGTGTTTGTCATGGTCAACATATGCCAGCATGGCTTTGCTGTTTGTATTCATGCATCAATTTCCATAATTATTATTTAAACAGTTTTCTGAGGTGTTCGTTAAATTAATTTGCAGGGAATTAGCTTATCACGCAGGGCCTCCATCACCAAAGTGCCAGTTACTTCAATAAACCTTGAATACTTGTTCCCAAGCTGCGACAAACATGAACGTGCCTCAGCGGAGCCTGATAAAGGCCCAGTCATGGTTACAGCTGTTGTAGGCCAAACCACAAATACATCTTACAACAAATGACTGGCACATGTCAACTTAATCTTAATTATTTAAGAAATGTGATAGCAGGTTTTATATATCATGAGAATGCTCATTTAATAGTAAGTATTATCTTGGGTTTCAGGTTAAGGTGCACTTGTTAAAATGGAAGCTCCTTCACCGGAAAGGCATCGGTTCACTCTGCTCTCTGCAGTTTTGCTCTTTTTTTGTTGGAAATCTGTAAGTTAAGTTGCTTAAAAATAATATTCAATTTAATGTAGTAACACTGTTTAGCTTTAAAGCTCCCAAATTGGATAGGTTAATGCATGAAATTGGTAACTAAGGGAGAAATGTGTTGAAGCGGTGTGTGACACAGGGTTGCACTGTTGGATGTTGAGATAGTGTTTGTCACCACGGAGCAGTCGGTGGTTTTAGCTAACAGCAGAGCACTTGTACACAAAAGAAACTCTGTGAAAGTTTCTCCAGCACTGAACATGTCTGCTTACAGAGGGTTAGAAAACTCACTATGTTGGGCTTTTTATATTGTATTTTTATAAACTGGATTTTTCATTTATTTACTCCACACAAATATATTTCTTTTGCTCCACACTTGCCCTGAGCACACACACCGACAAAAAGGTGTGCACAGGTCCACAGGCACATTCCCAGACATTGTATCTTTCTGTTTTTACACACAATTATACACACAGAACTATTATATGTGTCTTATTAACATCAAAAGTAAGCCCCTGCTCATTTTTAATTACATTACATGGACAAAGGTATCGAGCCACACCTCTTAATCTTTTCATTCAAGTGTTGTCAGTCTTGTTGCCACAGGTGTTTAAAATCAAGCACCTTGCCAAGCAGTCTGCCTTTGTGCTGCTCTAACAGGTTGGCACCATTGCAGCAAGGAAGGAAGAAATTTCCCAATCAGCTGTAAGTGGGATTATTGCAAAGTGGAAAAGTTTAGAAACCACAGCAGCTCAGCCAGTGGTGTAAAGTTACTGTGCTGAGGTACAGAGTGTGTAAAAGTCAGTAGCTGCAGAGTTAAAACTGAGCTGGGAGCTTCATGGCACGGGCTTCCATGCACCTGTAGGTGTCATGTAGATGTCCCAGTACCTTTGCCAGTTTAGTGTAGATGCATCAGGCAGACGCCACTAAAAGTTCCACAGTTTACAGTTATTTTGTCAGCATACATACACCTTTCTGGCATTTACTAGCTCCATGCTCCCCATGTTGTAAGCCTGCAGTTTACCACTGTTGTGCCATACAACAAATCAAGAAATGCAACTTTATCGAGTAAGTCACTGCTTCTTTCATATTTTTTCTCTTTGACAACTTGAAACCTTTATGTTTGCATGGCACAGGCACATTGTGTTAATGTGCTGGATTTAAATAAGTAAAATATACATATAAAGTAAAAGTTACAAAAAGAAAGTATATTTCTGCAAATCACGTGGTGCATTTGGCTAGGAGTGGTGCTCTGTCTACAGGCCTAGACAATCATAGAAAGTATAATGATAATAATCACTATTAGGCCTCATGGAGATACTTGTTTACATTTATTAGTACATTCTGTTCTGCATGATCCACATTAATGATGTGTGTGTGCGCGTGTGTGTGTGTGTGTGTGTAGGACAGATATTAACTATTGTGTGCTATATGTCTACTACTGAATGCCACTTTTGGTTTAACCCTCATCTTACTGACTGGGCCACTGGAGATGGCAAAGGTATATTTTTCTCATCTTTCACAGGTATTTATTTTTCTATAATTCTAATCAAAAGCACTTAACTCCACCTGTGTACACTGCTCAAAAATTTATTAAAGGAACACTGTTTAATCAAAGTGTTCAGCACGAAGTCAATGAAACTTCTCGGATGTTGGTCTGGTTAGTTAAATAGCAGAGGAGGTGGTTAATCAGTTTCAGCTGCTTTGGTGTTAATGAAATTAACAACAGGTGCACTACAGGTGCAGCAATGAGACAACACCCGCCCCTCTGGGATATTTATGATTCAGTCCATCTGATGTCACTGGGTTACATCTCAGACTGTCCAGGAGCTCAGTGATGCTCTGGAAGCAGATCTGGGAGGAGAGCCCAGAGAACATCACGGTTTGCCTCATTAGGAGCATGGCCCTGACAATGTCAGGCATACATATAAACATGTGGGGGCCAAACAAACTACTGAGTATAATTTTGAGTTTCTGCAATAAAATTTTGACTTCAGCCCTCTCTAGGTTGATAATATTAATTTTCATCAAACAATGTGGCATCCTTTTCATTCCTAACACATTACCCAGTTTAAATTCCACATGCTGAGTGTACAATCATCAGCTGGAAAACTTACTTGAGGAAGGGGTTACTGAACTTCCAACAACTGAACTTCCTATCACATTTCAACATGCCACAGGCAGAGGACGAGACAAACTGGGTGCTACAGCTGTCTGTTGTGTCTGATCAGCTTTAGTTCTCTCTACAATCATATTTTACATTGCCAACTGTAAGTCAGACTGGGCAGGCAGGGTTGCCCTTTGTCTCAGTTTCTTTTGATAATACAGACTTTACATGCACAGCCAAGGTGTGGAGGGTGGAGAGTTTGGTGGTCTCAGGGTCTCATCTCTGCTTTTTGCACTGGGGCAGTTTGGAGCTGAGGGCGAAGAAGATGGAATGAGAATTAGCACCTCCAAGTCTCGGGCTCTGGTTCTCAGCTGGAAAAGGGTGGTGTGCCCACTCTAGGTTAGGGCCCTAGTTGTGGCCCCAAGTGGAGGTGTTTAAGTTTCTCAGGGAATGAGGGGAGAGTGGACAGCGTCTGTAGTGACGTGAACACTGTGCCAGACTGTTGTGGAGAGCTGACCCTGAAGCTTGTGATTTATATCTATGTTCCTAGCCACACCTATTGTGTGTAGAGATTGAAAGAATGAGATCACAGATACAAGTGGCAGAAATGAGCTTCCTCTGAGGAGTGGCTGAGATTAGAGATACAGTAGGGTGATGAGCTCAGGCATTTGGGGGGACTCTACTCCTCATCATCAATGGAGCCTGTTGACATGGCTTGGGCATCTGACCAGGATGCCTCCTGGATGCCTCCTGTGTTGGATGTTTTGGGCATAACCAATAAGCCCAGCACACACTGGAGACATTAGACCACTGCTTAGCTTAGCGGTCAAAATGACTCAGACTCATTGTATCATATAAACAGAACACAAATAATGTTTAATTGAAAACTAAAGTATTCCTCAGTGAAAGGATTGTAAATAGATGTCATTAATTACATAACCAATAATGCTTTAGAGAGAGAAATAGTCTTGCTTTTATTATTATTTTGCTGTTATGATTGTTTCTCACAGTAACATATTCACGGGGTTCTCAGGGTAGACTGAGGGTTGAAGTGTCTGACACTTCTGCTGCAAAGAATTTTAACATTCATATGAATGCATCTGCATCTGGGCTATGTCTGAATGTGTGTTTTGCTGTTCTCTTTCTGCTCAGTATCCATCTAAAGCAAAGTCATCCATCAATCTGTCAACTCTCCAGCCCACCATATCCCCTTTCCTCTTCCCTCTTGCATTTTTTCATCCTTCCTCTTTATCTCACACCTCTCTCTTTGCAGCCTTATCCTACTTTATCCCTGTCACCTACTCACAGTCCAACTTAGAGTATTCTCATACCTTAGACAAGAATGCATGCATGAGTGCAAAGGCAGGCCTCAGTCTCAATCCATCACATATGAATGTTCTGCTGATGACCCTTGAGTGTCAGATTTAAACTGAGTAACTTTGAGCACTATATTAACACTGTGAAGGAACACAATTTAACTCAAACCATAAACTTTTCCTCCATCTAACCGTGAGGTTTCGGTGCTTCAGGATGCAAATACAGTTTTCTAGAGTCTTGCAAGCCCAGACCTCCCTGTCCTCAGCTCCTCCTCCAGCTCTTCTGAGGAGACACCGAGGTTTTTCCAAACCAACGATGAGATGCAATCTCCCTAACATATCCTGAGTCTGTCCCAGGGCCTCTTTCCAGTATGACCTCACCTATGAGGTGCCCAGGAGGCTTCCTAATCAGATCACCTCAATTGGCTACTTTCAGTGTGGGGGAGTATGCTGATTCCCTCCTAGCCAAACTCTTCCGAAGCAAGCTTAGCCACTCGTCGGAAGAGACTCATTTCCACCACTTTGATCTGTGAGTTCATTCGTTTGGTCACTACCCACAGCTTGTGACCACAGATAAGGGTAGAAATGTAGATCAACCAGTAAAACAACAGCTTTGCTTTCACTCTCAACTGTAGTGCAGTATCTGCATCGCTGCAGACACAGCGCCAATCCATCTGTCAATCTTCCGCTCCAGTCTTCCATCATTCACGAACAGGACCCAGAGATACATTAATTCCTCCTCTTGGGGCAGCAACTTGTCCCTGACCCAGAATGGGCACTTCACTCTCCTCCAGCTGAGAATCATAGCCTCAGACTCAGAGATGCTGATTTACATTCCCGCCACTTTACTCACAGCTTCTAACCACTGCGAGCTGGAGGCCACCAGCTAATGAAGCCAACAGAACCACATTATCTGCAAAAAAGCAGAGACAAGATCCTGCAGCCACCAAAGTGCAGACCTTATGCCACTTGGCTACACCTAGAATTCCATATTATGAACAGAATCAGTGGGAATTAGTCGGGCTTATTACAGTAATAATTGTTGTCATTCTATACACTGGATTGCTTCTGATCAAAAAGTGAAACCACTTTAAACCTATTTCTGTGCCTCAAGAATGACTTTTCAAACAGAAAAGAGGGTAAAATCACAACACACACACCTACACACACACACACACACACACATCACTTTTCATCCTGCTCTCCCACTCCTGCAGAAATTAGCTGAGGTCAGTGTAACCGTAGCGCCCTTAATCAATGCTTATTTGCTTGGATGGCTGCTGTCTCTCACTTCCCCTCTCTCCCTGAACTGTACCAAACTCCAGCCAGTCATGCATCATTCATAAGGGTAAGGAGAAGATCTGAAACTCTGGATCCTGTCTAACCTCGAGGCTGAGGTTGGTCCGTCAGTGCCCTTTTGTAAGTTATCTTTTGTTCTGCCTGTAAGTGTATAAGGTGTTCAGTGGCTACGTAGAGGTGACACCTGGGAGAACAAATTTTGACCGTCAACAGGGATACGGAGGGATTCAAGCTGGACTGGGTTTGAAGAGGAGAATCATCTCATCTGATACATGAAACTTATATGTAAAGTGTTTGAGAGAAAGCCCATCTTTACCCCATCCCCAATTATTATGCACTCCTTCATCTTTATACTGTGTTTTGGTGGGACACTACATGTGGGAGGGAGATTCGGACTTATTCCTTGAAACTAGGGAGGTAATATTGCCAGAAATTACAGGTGAAAGTTAACAGTTGTACTAGAAATAAAAACAAAAGTTCCTTTGCAATAATCCTCTGTGTTTAATATGGCCTAACAATTTTTAACATGAATGTGTGTGTTGTTGTCTTTACACCGTGTATTTCTGTTCTGCATACAAATTTAAACAATCTATTTCATTAAATTTGAAAAGTGTTTGCAAAAAGTTGTTTTGCAAACACCTCCTGCTTCAACATTTCTCTCTCCTCCCTTTGATCCGTGCATCCCATATCCATGAATGTCAAAGCTGCAAATTAATATCTTATTAGCCATCGGACCACTACACAGGACATCACAAACTTGTCCATGTTGCTTTTTTCCCCCTCCTTTTCTTGCTCGCCTCACCCACAAGCCCAGCACATAAAAGTGCAAGCTGGCAGGGAGGCGGGTAATCAGAGAGGCATTATGTAAATAATTTCTTCTGCTGCTGTGCAGGAGCCATGTGTATTTAAACGTTCCCGCTGTTCCCTCATTTTGGCCTCTACTGGTCACATTCATTAGCCCAGCATTGGTAGGGCACTGAAAGAAAGCAGGATGCTATCAGCAAACATCAGATGACTTTTTTTTTTTTCTTTTCTTTTTTTTTTAATGTGGATGCTCTGTGGTCAGGGTAACAAGGTGAAGCTGCGAGGGAAAGCATAGTGACATATTTTATGGCCTTGCAGCTTCACCTGCCCGGCAGATGCAAAAAA
>VOQJ01017806.1:28121-46302 GCA_015052665.1 Apistogramma diplotaenia | reverse complement strand
GATTGCTTGTGCCTAGAACTTTAGACACCATTAATCAATCCACATGGAACAGGGGGGGGAAAACACTGTCATAATAAACCTAGTCAAATAAATGTGTAGTTGTATAAATAGCGCACATTAATAGCAACAGAAAAGCAAAGCTCAATCTTCGTCAGTCATTTCTCATATCATTCACCTACAAGGCCCAGTGTCTGACAGTCATTCTAATTCACAGTGGCTGACATAGCGACAGAATCCATCTACCTGCCACTTTAGCGTACCTTTGTGATTGAGAAAACCCAAATGGATGCAGATCTGGCAGCAGAGAGTGCAGGAAGCAGATTATGACAAGTGGAGTCCATGATGAGATGCACATAACCCCCCCCCCCCCCCCCCCCCCCACACACACACACACAGTACATGCCCAGGCACACAGTGCAGGCTGGTGCATGAAGGGTCTGTCAGCCACTTCCTTTCCAGCCTGCCCTCCCTCATTCTAGGGTCTTAATCCTGTCCCTCTCATTTTGATGTAGCAGGGCTTTGGGATCTTCCTATAATTGGACAACACTAGCTCTGGGAAAGGTGTGTGCCCAAGCATGACTGTGTTGGTGTGTGTGTGTTTACTCAAATATTATTGTGTGTATGTGCCTAAATGTAGACTTTCGCAGATCACCTGCAAGTGCAAACAAAAACACAGTTCAACAGCTCTGAATATGTGTTTTCATACTTCATATAAAAATCCCCACGCGCCTTGGCATTTTATTAAACGACTTCTTGGCACACTGGTATGTCTCGCTTTCCTATTATATTATTTATGAACATTTATGTACAGTATGAAGATGAGTGATACGTGTTTTTTATGACTAGAATGTTTTACATTAGCATTGCATGAGTTCAGATATGAAGATAAAAGAAGTCAGGCATTAACACAAGTGTACAGAGCATCCATTATTATTTGACAGATCGCACATTAGTCTGATATGATATGCTTATAATTTAATGCTGTTTGCTCATGCAGCTCCCTCCTCCAATCCAACATAATCCTCATGCACAGTGCTTCTTGTAATGTTGACTTTATTAAGGTTTAATGTTGCTTTCATATGTTTGTTAAGGGCGGATAAATTTCCTTGAAGAATTTCCCTGCATTTAGACTCGGATTCCCGTGAATCCTCCCACTATTCCCGCTATTTCCTCCTCTACATCCACTTGGTGAATGCATTTTTTTCACAGACAGTAAGAATCTGGCTCTAATATATTTTGTGAATGCTTATCATCATCTCTTTGTTAAGCTAGCAAATGCCAAACATGTTCTCTTGTTCTCTGAATCGAAGGGGGTCACATAAGCTGCCGTCTCTGATCTGTCGCCATATTGTCTTGTGTCTGTGTTTGTATCTTTGTCTGCATCGTTCGGGTTCTGTTTATGTCTGTGAGTGTGCATGGTTACCTGAGCTATTTGGCTGGGGAACAAAGCCGAACTGTCTCGCAGCCGACGATTGTAGACAACCGCACATCAATGTGCGAGACTTTTTTTTTAATTACAACTCAGACCACATTAAAGATATTGGTATCTCTCAACAATGTGGAGTGTTTTTACTTGTTTATTGAACCACTTAAAATAGCAGGGCTGAATCCGGGATAACACAGGCACAGCTCAAGAAAACTGAAATGCAACTTACTTAACAATGCTTCACAGTGTTCTGCTGTAAATGCACAACGTGTCATAACTCTGTTGCCACTATAATGGCACAGTGTTGATTTAGAGAAAATAGTGAAGAGAGCAATAATAGAAAAGCTGTATCTAAAATATAGAAATATTATTTGGATGGTGGGGGCCTCAGAGAATCAGATTTGAGATCTGATTGAGATAGGGAAATTCAAAGGCTGAGTCAATGGTTTAAAATCTTTGTCTCGAACGATTTGTGAGCAGTTTTCGCAGAGTGGCAGAGCTCTTTATCCCTCTGAAAGATGCCACCCTATCAAGAGAAATAAGGGCTATGAATGCGATGTTTATGTAGGGAGTACGAGTAAAAATGATATCCACGTGTATGGCAGGATCAAAGGTTTCACTTGAGCATTGCCCATTTCTCAGTTTCAACAGTGCACAGGGATCACCTCATACCTTATACAACTGCAATGAACTGTGTTCTGACACCCGTCTATCACAGCCAGCATTTATCTGCAGCAGCTTTTCTCTGTGGGATCGAACCACATGTACCGAGCTTTTGTGCTACAGACCCATCACAGAACCTTAAGCACCGATGACCCTGCTCACCAGCTGCCCTGTCTCTTGGACCACTGCACACCAAGAACACCCTGAAAGACTGTGCAGTTTGGGAGATGCCCCGACTCTCACTTGGCCATGTCAAAGTCAGTCAGATCCTTATGCTTGCCTACTTTTTTCACTTCCAACACAACACCTAATACATCACACCACTTGACAGGTGCAATTGTAACTGCACCCATCAGTGGTTTTAAAGTTGTGCCTGTTTGGTGTATGTGTGTCATCTGTATGTTTATACGTGCTGGTCACTGACCTTGTAAATTTCTCTGGATATGAATTTTGCATAAGTAGCATCATGTAAATCAAAGAGAATCTACTGTGGCAGACCTTAAGAGACAGACAACCAGCCATGTTGATGGACAAGAATCTACTGTTAATCTGACACATATCTATGCTTTTGTCGCAGAGATGCATGCTCAGACAGATACAGTCACACGTGCCAACACTCACTGGTTCACACCCTTTGGTAGTCTCCCAGAGGCTCAGTCAGTCAGTCAGTGTCAGTCTGCAAGTGTCAATTCAGAACGTGCCAAGAAAACCTAATCAGCTTCCTGCATTCCTCAGATGCTGTTGCTGTCTCAAAGCTCATAATGACACATTTAAGAGCAAAGCCATGCTGTGAAGCCTTATTAAATTCTTCATAAATGTAGATGACAAGTAAAGAGATGGTTTGATTTATCAGACAGATGAAGCATTCTGGGCAATGGACATCTTAAATAGATAACATTAAATGAAAGACAAGTATGGAAGTATTAATGTGATTTATGAGGATTTGGATGTCATTTTTGTATATTTGGCCTTCATTCACATTAGAAATGGAATCCTAGAGAATCCTGGAGATTTTAAGATCAGATACAAATTCTTGGCAGGTAAACTCCTAAACATATTCCACCCTTTGTGGCTTTTTATATGATATTTTACCTTTTTTTAAATGCAATGAGAAATTAGTTTGAATGAGTTTGTAAACTCAAGCAGGGTGTCCCTTCGTGGTTGCCAGTTCCCTTCGAGTACTCCGGTTTCTTCCCACAGTCCAAAGACATGCACTTACTGGGGTTAGATGGATGGATTGGATGGAGTTTGTATGGCATTAAATATAAACAGTGTTTCAAGTTAATCCTTTGACATATCCATGTGTGATGTGGAGTGATATGATTTCTTTTGTATGAGTGCAATTTCAAATCCAGACTAAATTTATTTTAACTACAAGGCAACCTTGTAGTATGTATGGGGAAAAGACGTTATCAAAGAGCCAGGGGTTACAAATGCTTTCAGATCCTAGCATAGCAAAGGATCTGTTACCATATCTGGTTACATTTACCATCATCAGGTGAACTATCATGGCTGCCCCTCCCTGAGCTTGGTTCTGCTAGAGGTTTCTTCCTGTTAAAAGAGAGCTCTCCTTTCCCACTGTCACCCAGTGCTTGCTCATAGGTGTTTGTCTGATTGTTGGGTTTTTCTATGTAATACTGTACACTGTTTAGCTTACAGTATAAAACACCTGTTGTGCTGTTGCGATTTGGTGCTATATAAATGAATCTGAGATGAACTGAACAGCACAGTAAGGGGGGAAAAAACAATGTTTGTTAATAAGGGAACAGGTTCCCAAAACTGTCTATTGTGCATACGTGGAACATTTATAGACCTATAGATCGATTTACATCGATTAGGAACAGAATAAACAAAGTACAAAAACAAAGTCAACTTCCTGACTGCCCAGGCCTGTGCCATGGCCCCTATGAGTTAATTTGGTGGATGCTAAAATCAAAGAGCAGCTGCTTCTACCAGATGTGAAAGGATCATTTTCTCCACTGTTAAAAATCAGAATATTTGCATTCATTTTCCCAAATGACTGTTCTTAATAAATAGCCATGAATCACCACCTGTTACAAGGACTTAACATAGCGTATGCCCCCCCCCCTTTTTTTTAAATACAGGTGATGTTACAGATTTTGCTCTATGTGAAGATGATTGTTATGATTGAGTGAGCTAAAATATTGAAGGTTTCCAGTACTCTCATCTCCCTGGCTCTCATGCTGATAGCTAGTGATTACCTTTTTCACACCGCCCTCTCTCCTTGTCTCCTTTTTTTTCTGTCACTCTCTCGCTTTCTACCTTTATGTCTTGTTGTCAGCAGTAACCTCTCAGGGGAGATGTATTGCTGTAGGCAATACAAGAGACTATGGATTATACTTTTCCTTCTTTTCTTCCTTCTATTTCTCCTGCTCTCTTTTGCTGTCTTTTTTATTCATTCATTAATTTATTTATTTATTCATTTTTTACTCTATGGGAATAATTAATACCAGTCAGAAAGATAAACCTTAGAGAATGTTTAATATACAATTTTATTTTTGGGGACAACGTTGGTAAGAATGACATTGTGCCCATTTGTGCCTCATTGACCTAATTGCTATAACAAAGTCCGGATTGAAACGAGTAGGTTGTAAACAGCAATATTTTATCCAGTTTATCATTTGGAATAATTTTATTTGGAGGTAAAAAGGTTTAAAAAGTTGTTTATTAACTCTCATTTGTCAATTTTTTGGTCATTTCACTTGAGCAGTAGTTCTGAAGGTCTTTCAAAGTTTTTCTTTAGATGGCTGCTTTTTTCCCTCATACTTGACCATTTTTAAATGAATGCTATTTGTTTGTTAGGAAACCTAACTGATTTATGAATGATTCAAGAAAAAAAGGGCCTAACTCAATGGATAAACCAGTTTGTGTCGGCACATAACAAACAACTTATGCTTGCACAAAAATACATAATTTATCTGAACACTATGTCCTAGTATTAGGAAATAGGAAAAAAATCCAGCAAAGACCTGACAGAAGACCTACAATCCTACAGACCCTTCAGTTGATCCTTCAGTTGATCTTTCAGTTGATCCTTCAGTTGACTTCCGGTCTGAGAGGACGCTGGCGTGAATGTCGCCGCTCACAACTCACAACAAGTTAGTGTTTTCTGTGCTAATTAGCCTGATTTTTACTACATTTTCTTTTTGGTGCATGTTATTCATGCCTTTGTATTTGCTGTTACAGTACCTGGATGCTGTCGATCAGCTGACTGTCAAGCAGTTGTTAGCTTAGCCTAGCTTGGCCTAGCCAGTAGCGGTGCTTTGGCTGTACCTTCTGGCTGTGGTTTTTCCTGACTCTGACGCTGGGGCCTTCTCCCCAGCTTGCTCCACCAGCTGAGCAGTGCTCCTCTTCAGCTGACACGATACTTCTAAAATATTCTGCCTCAGCACTTCGCAGCCTGTCTTGCCATTCCACTCCAGACTGTACTGCTGTCATTTATCCCTTGGACGTCTGTGCATTTAGAACATAATAATTCCTCTATACTGCCTGACGTGCATTCAGATAATGTAATCCCCTCTGTACTGTCTGGCAGGCGCTCCAGTAGGCAACGGCTTCACTGCAAACCTAAAGGAGGGCGCATCCTTAGCCTTATGTCCTATGTCTCGCATAGACAGTGCCATTCACATCTGCCTCATGACCGGCTCTCAACAGTGCATCTTTCATGTTGCTGAATACTCCTTCACTCAACAATAAAGCACCACTAATCCACAGTATCATCAGTGACAGGAAGATTGACTTCCCTTGCCTAACAGAAACATGGCAAAATCAACAAGATTTTTTTCACTCAACCAAGAAACTCCCCCTGGCTTTGTGTATATTCAGAAACCTCGCTCCAAAGGTCGGCTACACACTAGCTACACTCTTTCTTGGTGACTTCAACATTTATGTTGACTCCAATAGTTGTCCATTCACTAGCAAATTCCTGCCTCTGTTGGACTGCTTTAATTTCACACGACACATTAAAGTTTCCACTCTTTTCAGAGGCTATAAACTGGATCTGGATTGCTCTAAAGGCACCACCCCTTCCAATCTGAAGTGCCTGGTCCTTGTTGTCTCTGGCCACCTTGCTGTCTGTTTCTCTGTTCCTGTTCCCCTGCTCAGGCCGTGCACCAAACGTACCATCACATACCGGGACATCAAGACTATTAGCATGTTCTAAAGACTGCATGTCAATTACTTGAGAGACTTTACAAAAGATCTGGTCTCACAGTCCATGTAGAGGCTTATAAAGACCAGGTGAGCTCCCAAAAATGATGCTCTTTCACAGGCCAAAACTCATTATTATTCCTCTGTCATCCACCAACAGCAGAGACATCCCAGATTGCTGTTCTCCACCATCAACCGGCTACTTCGCTCCATTGATCCAACACATCCTTCAAATCCCTCTGACCTCAGTCACAAGTTCCTCAAGTTTTTCAAGGAAAAGTTAACTATTCACCGACACCTCCTGACACCTGTATATCTGTTGCTGGATCTCATCCCCCTGTTCCACATTTATCTCACTGCTCCTTTTCCTCCTTCCCCTCTGTACATTCCTCCCAAGTTATGAAGGTTATGAACTCTACCTGCACTCTCAACCCCATGCAAACAGCATTGGTGAAGACGTGCACTTACTCTATGTCCTCTCATCGTCTATATCATCAACTCTTCTCTTGAGTCAGGAGTGGTACCCTCCAGCTTCAAAACTGCCTCAGTGACTCCAATTCTTTAGAAGCCAGATCCTGACCCTGATGACCTTATAATTATCGGTCTATCTCCAACTCTCCTTTTCTCCGTAAAATCTTGGAAAGCACAGTGGCCGCCCAACTCCAGTAACATATGGCTGACCATAACCTCTTTGAACCTTTACAGTCTGGTTTCAGAGCTCACTACAGCACTGAGACTGCACTCATTAAAATAACTAATGACCTTCTTATTGCTGCCGACTCTGGCCATATCAGCACACTCATCCTCCTGGACCTCTCAGCAGTTTTTGACACCATTTCTTATATCATCCTTGTTACCCGTCTATCCAGCTATCTTGGTCTCACTGGCACTGCACTCTCCTGGTTTGAGTCCTACCTCTCCAACTGTACACAGGTTGTCACAATTGGAGACAAAGCCACTGGAGATGTTAACCACAGTGTTCCAACCACAGAACCTCAGGGTTCTGTGCTTGGACCACATCTCTTCACCATCTACATGCTGGATGTCATTTAATCTACATAAGCTAAACAGTAATAAAACACAGCTCTTGGTTGTGGCACCAAAAGCCCTACTTCAGAAATCCGGAGACCTACTCATTGACATAGACAGTTCCCCCATTTCACCTTCACCAGATATTCATAACTTGTGTGTTGTCTTTGACTCCACACTTTTATTAAAGAATTTTATCAAATCGTGCCCTAAAACAGCTTTTTTCCATCTAATGAACATCTCTAGACTCTGGTCTTTACTTCTTCTATAGCAGAGACTCTTTGTCACCACCCCGCTGGATTACTGTAATGGGATCTTGTTTGGGAATTCCGGCAAAAGCCCGGAAAGGCTACAGTTTACCCAGAATTCGGCTGCCAGGCTTTTAACCCGCACTAAGGTCTGGCAACACATCACCCCCAACGTTATTAAGCTATATTGGCTCCCAATAAAGTACAAGATCCTTCTCCTCACTTACAAATCCCTCAATACCTTGACCCCTCAGTATTTATCCGATCTTTTGCACCATACAAACAGCCTCGGACACTTTGGTTCTCAGCCATGGGTCTGCTCGTTGTCCCTTGCACCAGACTCTGAACCTTTGGGGACAGAGTGTTTAATGTGGCAGCCCCAGGCTCAGGAACTCTCCCCCTTCTCAGCTTCGCAATGCCCCATCACTGAACACTTTTAAGACACTGTTGAAAATGCACCTGTTTGAAAAGGCCTTCAATTATAGTTTTTTTCAGCGTCCTTGGGTTTCTTGAAAGGCGGTATATAAATCTAAGTTAATATTATTATTATTATTAATTATCCATCCACTGTTCACTGAAATCTTATAAGAAATTGTCTCAGTGGAAGGGTGGCTGTCATGAAGCCATTCTTGGGTGCCAGCATTGCTCAGGGCATGAGCAGGTGACTATGTAAAGGCCAAATTTTATTTTTTTATTTTTTTAAAAAGAAGCCATTCTTAAGGGACAAGGCTGAGGTATGCCAAATTACACTAAACACTAGAAATTTGTGATCTGGTGGAATGATGAATCCAGTTTTGAAGAATTTGGTTCAAATTGTCTCCAATATGTATGGAGGAAGTCAGGAGAGCGAGACAACAAAGACTGTCTATTGCCATTTGTAAAACATGGTGGAACCTCTGTCATGGGACTTTGGGGCTTCATGTCATCCAGTGCTGTTGGAGGTCTTTCTTTCCCAGAATTGATTAATTCTGAACTATACAATACAGCCTTGAAAGTGTCTAATTGGCTACAGCTGCATTTTTCAGCATGACAATGATCCCAAATACACTGCCAATGCAGTAGAAACATACCTGAACAGAAAAACAGAATACACCATCAGTCATTGACTGGCCTCCTCAGATCCCAGCTGGAATAGAGTGAGGGACAGGGTACACCAAAATGTAAAGTCAAAACAGGAACCCACCAACTTACACACAAGGATCGTAATCTTCAGTAACACTAGAACTACAATGAAAACAGACTACCAAACTCATGGGTGAATTACTCCAAACTTCCCGCCTCAGCTTCATCAGATTTCTGTTACAACAGAGTGGTGATGACGCAGTGTAAAATTGTGCATTGGTTCTAATAAGTTGTACTGGTGTGTGCCTGTGAGGATAGTTGTGTGTTTGAAATAAACATATGTGCAGTATGCACTATTAATTCTAAATATATAAGTATAATTACAAAATGATGAATCATTGAATCATTAAACAAAACGTTTGGGTAAAACATGCTAGAACACTCAAGCAAGGCACATTGGCATGTTTCAGGGTATCTTTTGTTCTGACTTTTTGTTTTGTATTGTGTTGTAACTCTCATTTCATCTGCTTACACAGCACTGCAAACACAAGGGATTACAGTAAACTGCAGCAGTTTTAGCCAATTAGTGTAAATCTCTTTCTCTTCTACTGCAGGTTAAACCTTTCTTGTTCCATGATCTGAACACATTGCTGCTAATAAAAGGGTAGTCTTCAGATGATGTAGGTAATGCAAATGAAAAAAAGCACAATATTGCATCCTATTCACAAAACAAATATATACAGCAGAGCTAAGGTCCAGAGGGAACTGAAATTCCACACTGACAAGCACTTGCTGGCCAACCAACCAGACATAGTGCTGGCTCAGAGAGGCAGCTGCGATAGATGCAGCTATCCCAGCTGACAGTAACATCGCTGAGACAGAGCATGAGAAGACTGAGTAGGTAATAAGGGTTTAGAGAACAACTGGATCATGTGAAAGGTGAAGCACGTAGCTGTGACAGTTTT
Source organism: Apistogramma diplotaenia (assembly GCA_015052665.1). NCBI lineage: Eukaryota > Metazoa > Chordata > Actinopteri > Cichliformes > Cichlidae > Apistogramma > Apistogramma diplotaenia. The sequence goes on along the minus strand of VOQJ01017806.1, from coordinate 36,739 downwards.
CTTTGTCCAGAATATACCTGTACGGAGTAGGTGAGGATAGGTCAGGTTCTATTGATTTTGTTTGACATCTTTTTGCTTTGTTTACATGATCTTCATGGAAGAAACTTTTTGATTTCTTCATGGAAGCCAAAAAGGGCAGAAATCCGAGACGAGCCAGCCCTTGTAATAGAAGCTGCTATGAAAATTTAAGTCATTTCCCAGAACCACAAGCATGAGCAGGTGTCAAACTGGTTTCCTGTTGTCCTAGACAGGTGTGGACAGCCGTCATCACTCTTATATTCCTCTGAGCTTAGCTTCATCAACTCTTTCACATTTCCGGCTTCTTCCCTCTCCTGCCTTTTCTTGTCTTAGACTTTGCTACTGTACCACACAGTGACGAGTGATTCACTGACTGATGTGGGTCAAGGAAGACAAGCATCTGGGAATAGGAACTGGAGGGTGAGACATGAAAAAACATTTGGGCGATAGGGATCACTGAGACGTGCAGCTGGTAAGCACTGTAGCATTTTTGCTGTGACACAACAAACAGCATGAATAGTTAAAACAGCTCAGACTATGACAACAGTATCTTCCAACAGACACTCTTATAGCACATCCATAATCACAATATTCTATCTTTAATGTTACTGTTTTCTAACTATTTTGATTTTGTGTTGTAACAACTGAGTGTAACCTCTGCACACACGTAAGATGATAAAGCCACTGTGTTTTTCTTTCTTTTTATCTCTGCCAAAATTTGCGTCACAGTGAGTTTTTGGGTGAGGTGTCCTTTGTTCTTGTGTTTACCTCCTTTCTACCTATGCTTTTCAGCACCTTGGCACGCACACAAAGTGCTCTGTTTTTTTAATCTGATACAGTAAAGCTATAACTTCCTGCCACATTTACTTCACTGCTCTTTCCTGGGATGTAGACTTTAGAAGCTTGAGGTTTAAGGTAAGGATGTACTAGGCAAAGTTCACCTATGGAACTACCTATGCTTTAATGTTTGTGAATAGTTTACTACTTATACTCATTACTTCAGTAAACAGAAGCATCTTGCACATAACACTAGACAGAATCAAGAATTCACTTTCTCCTGCCTTGATTACTGTGACTTACTTTTCTCATGCATTGTGCAGTCCAGCTTGGACTGTCTTCACTGTTTTGCAGCAGCTAGGCTGCTAACAAAAACTAGCCGGTGCTTGCATCTCACACCTATTCTTGCTACCCTTCACTGGCTTCCAATGAAATTCAGAATCCATGCATCAATCGTGACCATAGGTAAGGGTAGGGACATACATCGACTGGAAATATAACGCTCAGTTCTGTCTATAGCACGATGGACTTGAGCAGTGTCCACATCCACTACAGCAGCAGCCCCAGTCCATCTGTCAATCTCCAGCTCCCCTCTCACTTCACTCATAAACAAGACCCTGAGAAACTGAAACGCCTTCACTAGCGCCAGCAGCTTGTCCCTGACCTGGCATTGGCATTCTGCTACATGGCTATGCCTAGAAATTCTGTCCATAAAAATTATGAACAGAATCTGTGACAAAGCTCATCCCTGGTGGAGTCCAATGCCCTTTGGAAATAAATCGGATTTATTGCTGGATATGTGGACCAAGCTCTTGCTGCAGATGATCATGGACAGAATGGCCTGTAAGAATAGGCCAGACTCGCCATTCTTCTGTATGGTCAATTTTCTTATCCAGGTCAACAAAACACCTGTAGACTGGATGGGCAAACTCCCATGCACACTCGAATATCCTTGAGAGAATAAAGACCCGAGACAGCTCAACAACATCCAGAGCCTTCAGGAACTGACGGCGAATCTCATCCACCTCAGGGGCCCTGCCATCGAGGAGTTGTTTAACCACCTTAGTGACTTCACCTCCAATAATGGGCGAGTCATCTCCCTTATCCCTAGACACTGCTTCCACTACAGAAGGTGTTTAATTGGGATTAAGGTGGTCCTCTAAGTATTCCTTCCACCGCCCGACTATGCCCTCAGTTGCAGTCAGCAGCGCCCCACCTGCACTAGAGAGAGCACCGTTTTCCCCTCCTGAGTCACCTGACGGTTTGCCAGCATCGCTTCAAGGCAGTCCAAAAGCCTTTTTCCACGGCCCCACCAAACTCCTCCAAAACCTGAGCTTTTGCTTCAGCCACCAACCATCCAAGCTGTGTTTTGTTTGGCCAGCTGATGGGTACCAGCTTGGCCCAATGGTACCCAGCAGCTGCCTCAGATGTCCCACAGGCTAACCAAGTCCAATAGGCAACCACAGACCTGATAAAACAATTACAAAATCAATTATCAACATAAAAGTTGCTCTGCAAAACACAGTTTGTCCATGTTCGTTATGAACAAACTGTGTTTTGTACACAAATTCAATAACAGAACACCACTCAGGTCAGATCAGGCAGACTGTTGCTCCCAATCACCCTCCTCCAGGTCTCACTGCCATTGCCCACATGAGCGTTAAAGCACCTTTGAGCACCCCTCCCAGTGACTCCAAGAATGCTGAGTAATCTCAACTGTCATTTGGAACATAAGCGCAATTAACACTCAGGACCTATTCACTGGCTCAAAGATGCAGCCACGCAACCCTCTCGTCCACTAGTGAAAACTTTGATGTACAGGAAGCAAACCAAAGGGATACAAGGATACCCATCCCAGCCCACTGCCTCCCACCAAGAGCAAATCCACACTGAAACAGAACACATCTTTCTGGATATACACTTTTACCTTTTAACTATGACTTGCAATCATTGTAGGTCGTGCCCATGCTATTTTGCTAGTATGTTATTGGGTAACTATAGATACAGTAGGTACAGTAGTACCTAGTACACTAGTTCATTTCTTCATTCTTCATGTAAATTTATTTAGATACTTTATTAACTTTATTCATTCATTCAATGGGAAATTTAAATATGTAGCAGCTCCTTTTAAACGCAAAACATCTCTCCGGTCATAATTATGACTGTATCATGCAGGTTTATTTTGCCATTGGTTATTATGTTCTTTAAATTGAAAATACATAAAATTATTTTGGTAAAAAATTATTTGATACATTATTTACATTGTGGAGGTTTTTAGATTTACATATTGTCTGTTGGGATATTTCTGTAGCTTGGCTCAGTCATGTTGGACCTGAAGCCATGGGCCCTGAACCACTTCTCCATTAACACAATTTGCAGTTGCATCGAGAAGTGTCAGGTTACTATACAAATAAATGACAAGTCAAATAATTAAATAAATACACAATAGGTAAAAATAAACAAGCTAATGAAACAATGGAAGGTAGGAATTGAAGATCTCCTAGGCAGAGGTCCAAGCCACATGGCCAGATATGATATGATTAAAAAAAACAATCACTGGCTTGCTCCCTAAGGTGTCCTGATACCAAGTGTACTTATGGACACCCTTATACTTGAGCGGCATAAGGGGATGAGCTGTGATTAGCACAGAAGCCCATTAACAGAGCACCACTCAAGCTAGGATCAGGCAGACTGTTCCTCTCAAAGACACCCCTCTAGGTTTTACTGTTGCTCCTAAAAAGGCTCACTTTCCAGCAGAGAACCTGTACCCCGACACTAAGATCTGCACATTCTAAGAATATAAGTGTACCTACTGTTGTTTGCCATCTGGCACCCCGGGCAACTCCAGACTGGAATTAAATCCAACTCCTTTTCAGGAGACTCATTCGGGAACCCTTGTTGTGCGTTAAGGTGAGCCCTGCTATTTTTATTTTTAGTGGCATCTTTTTCTGGTGACATTCAAAGTGTTGGTGTTCCTTGTTGCTAAAGCCAGTTTGGGCAGTTTTTGAATGCTGCCCAATCCACACTTTTTCCAAGCAATTATCTTTCACAGCAGTGAGCCATTATGGAAAAAGCGTGCCATTACAAGGTGAAGTATTTTCTTTAGTGAAAACACAGCTTAGGGCCCATAATTACTCTTAAGATTAAGAGTAATTGCTACTTGTGCGTGCATACCTGCAAAATATAAATCTCTTTTCTTTTTCTTTTCTTGTTTGTTCCTTATTTATCTTAAAATAGACAATAAAAATTGACCAGTGAGTTTGTGTTGAGAAAAAAATTTTGGCTTGGCATTTAAACTGGTTCTTTGGCACCATTTCAAAAGACTGTCAAAAGACAACAAAACAAAACAAACAAACCCTGGTAGTAACGCTTAAGTCAACCAGTCTGATCACTATCTGTGCTTCTCACGGCAAAAGAAAAGAAATGAAATAAATCTCAGAGAAAACGTTGATCTGACTTTGGCATCAAACGTAATGAATGTAATATGATGATATTTGTTACTACTGTTACTCTGACTCACACACTAGTATTTAACTTAGCATATCTGGATGTGTCATAACTCCTTTAAAAAGAAATGCCGGTCCACTCATAATAACACGTTAATGTCATGATATACAGATCTTTGTTTTGCACAGTGAGTGACACACCTACCACTTTTCACTTTGGACACGAGAGGAACATAATCTCTTTTTCACCACAACACTGGGCCAAACAAAGCTTCCTTTCAGTGGTCCAGGCCTAATGACCCAGAATAAGCAACTACATAAAGGTCTTGTTTAGCAAAGGGGCAGTGTAACATTGCATGTAACAAGTGCTATCTTTATGTTTCTAAAGACAAATTAGAAAAGGATTGACTGGAAACATTCTGCCTGTGTTTCTGACAAAATCAGGACAGGATTTTTTTTTTTTAATAACCTACAAACAATGTTTATTTCAGCAAGAGTGACGACACACCAGTGGGTGGTGCTGTCAAAGGGGAGCAGTGTTTCAGCTACCACATAGGTTAGCATCCTCAAAGATATATCTGTGATACTATATATAGATTTGGCAGACTGAAACTTCACAGGGGCCACTGTTCCCTAAATAAGCAACTTAAAATTTAACCGCAATCATACACTCACTTACTGCAATATACACACGCCGCAGAGGCTGCTTTCTTGGCAGGAAATAAAGGCTTAATTTGAAGGCACCTCTCTCCACTAAAAGCCTCTGGTAGACAAGTTAGAGTTCACAGTCAATCAATTAGGCCTGTTGGCCAATGAGGACTTCTTCTGATTTAGCTGAACCATCCAAATGTATTGTGCTTAGTGGCCTAATTTTGTTCTGATTTCCACTTGGTGTGTTTGATTAGAACTGAGTGCTAGAACAAAGAGACGCAGTGGTCAAGGAGAAAAAGTTTTAAGGAGAAAGTCTTAAGTGATCATTAGCATTATTTTAAAAAGTAAAATTATTCTTAGACTGAAGGCGGCTGCAAGTAAATGCCTGTTTTAAATATCAGGCATGGAAAGTGAGCTCGATTTGGGGAAGCATACTTGATGAGCATATCTAAAAATGACTAAGGTGCCATGAAAGATAGTCACGTCAGCACATATTTACAGCGTTATGAGCAAGACACAAAACAGATATTTTTGTCGTGATAATTTTGGCAGCTTTATTGTGAGAAGCAGAGGAGATAGTGATAATGGACAGCAATATCACATTCTACGGGTTCTTGATTACCATGATGTTCTTAAGAGTGAGCCAATTCAAACAGAAGGAGATGTGAACCTGGGCCATGGCAGACATTCCTCCCTGCAGCCTTCCTTCACCGTTACTCCCATCCCACCCTGCTTGATATATTGCTCATGTAATTGGACTCAGAGAGCCTGGGGAGGTCCGTGCAGCCCTTGATAATTCTAGACAAACCAGACAGCCTTGCCTCCCTTTGTGTCAAACGGGGTCAAAGCCATATCTAGATATATCTGTTTAAACTTAGGCAAGTCGTGGGCCACGGCATTCTTAAACTTTCTCTTTTTTGGTTTGTTTGTTTCAACTGGAATTAATTGATTGAGATGAAACAGAAAGGGCTCTGACAGGAGTGGGTGCCTCGGGCCTCGAGCAAGGACACAAACTTAATGTGTCCTCATAACACAGTTATGGATTATTTATCATTTATTTGGACATCGCCGGGTTTTCTCGTGTACTGCAATGAATCAAAAATTAGAAACACTTCAAGAACTTACTGCAGTATTTAAACACAATTTGGTGATTGCCAGTATCAAGGTCATGCAATGATTAAACAAACACTCAGCTGTCCCAGTTTTCCATTCCCTTTTTATCTTCTGTTCCAGTTTTTCCACAGCAGTTTGAAAAAACACAAGACGGCTACAGCTAACGGGGCTTTCACTTCGCCTTGAGGTAGCGTGCTGGACAATGTTCTTTCTGTTATAAGATCTTACAGCTGACTGCATGTAAGCGTGCATGAGGGTACTTCTCGGTGGTGCAGAAAGATAAAAAATGTGTGTGCTCTCACATGCACATGGACACCTATGTGCCAGCACATGTCTGCGTGTGATAAAGGTAAACTCTATCAGCCAGGATCTAGTGCATGACCACACGCCACACCTGAATACGGTACATCTCAGAATGTCAGCTGCAACGACAAAACAAATGCAGACATTTTATTTGCGGTCCCGGTAAGCTTGCTGTGAAAGCCATGATTGCCATATGAAAGACTGGATTATACCTGGAGTTGATGATATCATCTTGAAAGCTGCTCTGGTCTCTCGGGCTCTTCAGTAAAAATGAAATACAGGGTACTACCTCGAACTGATAGAGCCGGGGTTCTGAGTATTTACCTGGATTGTATTGTGTTTTTTTATTAGCATTGTAACAAAAATAGTATTAAAGTCTTGTATCTTTGGTTTAAATCACCAATCAGTGTCTCAGTTGAGGTGGTTTGGGACGTATTATGTGCACATATACTGTACTATGGAAAAGTTATTATGGCAATAGCCTGCAGAAAATAGCAGCCATCCTTCGATATCCACCAATATCTGTGGCATGTAATGCAGTTAACATTCATCGGAGCAAACTGACTGAAGCGCACTTTCATTTCACAGGCAGCAGGGCTCTGCACAAAGCCTGGACAAAGCAGGACGTAGTGTTCTGGTTATGTGTGCCCACTATGAGGTTCACAAGCACATCTTTACTGGCAACTTGCCATTAATGGACAGAAGGAGCACAACTTCAGGCTAAAGTTTTTGCTACAGAAACTTTTTTTTGTGCATTCTGGGAGCATCAAGAGTCTTTTTGGTTAAGCAACAGCTGGTGTGATGAAAAAGATGATTATTACGCTTGTCAAGTACAGGGAGTAGAACGACCATAATTCCTATCCCCCCTTACTCCTGCTGACTTTCTCCGTGTCCACCTCCACAAGTAAATGTGTGTAACTTGGGTTGCCAGCAACTCCTCGAGCAATTAATTCAAAAAGGCCTGGTGTGCGAGGAAAACAAGCAGTAGCCTCTCTCCTTGCCAGTCCAAGAAGTTGGGTCAGATTTAGGCACACTACAATGGCTTCAGTTACAGCCGTGCTTCTCAATCATTTTGTGTTGTGTTTTTGTCCCTGTTAAATATTTTTCCATGGAGTCTCTTGGGGGTTTGTTCACTGCGCTTCATATCTCCTGCTCTACACTGTGGACAGGCAAAAAAAAAAATTGCGCACAATCTGACACTGAGAGTGCCACTCCCACCTACTGTAGTGAATGTGCAATTACACCCTCCCTCCTCCCCCCAAGGAGGCGCACCCCACTACTTGAGAAGGACTGGGTGACAGTAAGCAACTAGAGATACAGCACCAGTTACCAGTTTTCACACTCTAACCCATTCATATGAATCGGTAAATGTGCCCAAACCTTTGACTGATACTGTATAACTGTGTTTAATAGTATTTCTTGAATTTATGAACTTCATGATGCTTTGACGATGACCAAGTGGCAAACTTTAGGTTACTATTGGTGTTATCTGCTTTCCAGGTCAATTAAAACTTAACTCTACAACTGGTTCAGTTTACACAGAGGGCAAAGAATTGTCTGATAGTACATTTATCATCCCTTAATGATATCCACCTGTGAAGACAGTGGGATGGGGGGGCTCAGGGGCTATCGATCATATTCTGAGGCAGGAAGGGGGGAACACCAATGAGGCTGTCAGATGAGCAGGCGAGGAGACAGATAGGCCTTCTTGACAAGTTGCAGACCATTCAAGCATGCAGATAATGTCAGAATAGAGGCCCAGAGAGAGACACAGTCAGCGCCATGTAGAGCGATATTAGACAACACTTATGAAAAAAAAACACAAAGCTGGAGGATCAGAGAAACTCCAGCTGGAAAATTTGGCGCTTTCAACTCTTCTAAGAGACAAAAAAGAAAAAAAAAAAAACAGGGGTCAGACTTGGTATGCAAATGATTTGTTTTGAGATCTTCTTGGAGAAGCAGATGGGTGTGATTTGTTCTGAAGCAGTCGGTGTGGTGCCATATGAGAAAACGAGACTTTTAGATACTTTACTGTAGCTGTCGAAACTTTTTGGCAATTTCTTTCAAGTGGAAAACATCTGTGGATGCAGGCTAGAAGGAAATCTAAGAATAACGCTTACAATTTTCATGTAGCCTTTATAGTGAGACATACATCCTAGAGTTAACGTTTTGAAGTTGTTTTTATTTTCATATACATACACTGTGTGCAGAATTATTAGGCAAGTTGTATTTGAGAGGATTATTTTTATTATTGAACAAAAACTATGTACTCAATCAACCCAAAAGACTCATAAATATCAAAGTTTAATA
>VOQJ01017806.1:10397-27841 GCA_015052665.1 Apistogramma diplotaenia | reverse complement strand
ATCTAAGAATAACGCTTACAATTTTCATGTAGCCTTTATAGTGAGACATACATCCTAGAGTTAACGTTTTGAAGTTGTTTTTATTTTCATATACATATATATACATATATATATGTGTGTGTGTGTGTGTGTGTGTGTGTGTGTGTGTGTGTGTGTGTGTGTTTTACATGGACTCAGTGTTAGTTTGTGGCTCACTAAAATACAACAAAGAGCTGCTGGCATGAATCAGTACGTATGTTGGCGAGAGGTTTGGGCTTAAGAAAAATCCAAATGTGCACATTGTAGCGTTTAATAAAACAGCAGAAGAGCTGAGACAGCAGCCGTAAAACAAAAAGAGCGTTGGCAGGGGCCTCGAACCGTTGTCTCAAGGTTACCAAAGTATCTGCTGAGATGCCTGTGAACAGGTGTACCAATGCCCTGTTAGCCATGTTAATGAAATCATTAGTGCCAGGCTTCTCGGTGCTAGTGTCTCCACGGGATTGGAAGGAACTCTCAGCCGTCTGTTTCGCTCACCTGTCACACTCGAGATGACTCTCATGATTTAATTAAGTAAACAAATGCCACCGCAAGCTCCCCTCCGAGAACATGGCTGAAGCCTGGCTCAGGTGTGCCCATTTACTGAAATAAATGATGTTCTCATAGAGTAACGTGACATGTTTTAAAGAGTGCATGAATGCAAATATAAGAGGGTAGTTGCACAGCCTTTACATGATAGTTGATATGATGTGATGTTTCTTTTTTTCTTTGTTGCATGCCTTTTCAGCCTCAAGAAAGTATCATTTATATAATTAATTATAAAATTACAATTTAGTTCAGCTGCAGGATGGGGCATAAAATACAAGCATCTTGAAAAAGCTTTCATATTTTGCCAAGACCAATTTTACAGTGGTTTTGAGCAATCATTTCTTTTCCGAATGTCTTTTGGAGTTTTTCCTTTTGACATTGGCTGCTTTTACACCAATTTTCAGTTCAGTCATTCTACCTGACCAGTTTCAGAGAAAAGTTTTGTTTTGTCATCCCACTTAAGAATCATTCAAGCATAAAAGGAGAATCAGTGTTGTGTCTACACATAACTTTATTTACAATTTATAGTTTTAAATCATATCAAGCCAAAACCAGCAAAGACCTGACACAGGACCTGAGAGATGCATCTGGCCCTTCAGTTCACTGATGCCTCTTCAGAAATGGTGGACGAGTGGCTGTCAAGAATTCTCAAGCAAGGGAAACAGGGAGAAAAGGCTGACGTATGCCACACTGCACAAGAACTGGCTTGAAAATCAGTGGCAACAGGTCTAATTGTCGGAAATATGGATGAAAAGTACAGATCTGACTTTCATCCAACATAAAATTCCATATGGAAAGCATCTCACTGGCAACGGCATACCTGGATAGAAAAATGCACACTGTCAGTCATGGATTGGCCTCCCCAGAGCCCGGACCTCAGCATTAGTGAAGCAGTGTGGGATGATTTTGACAGAGAATGGAACAAAAGGCAGCCAACATCCAAAAGGTCCTTCAAGAAGCCTGGAGAGCTCTTCTTGAAGAACATTTACTGGCCTGAGAGAGTTCAGGCTGTGTTGAAGAATAAAAGAGATCATAAAAAATAGTGAATTTTAAACTCGTTAGAACTGAACAGACTGTTTTTGCTGCATATACTGTATACATGTTTCAATAAATTGCTGCACCTATTTCTCATTTTCCTAGAAAAGAAAGAAGGGGTTGTTCAAGACTTTTGCACATTACTGCACATTTTTAAGCCCTTAAAATGAGCAACTGTGGAAAAGACAGACTCAGGGACACTACAACAGGACGACTCAACTAAACAGAACGATGAATTTACTGCACAGCAAAACTTATTAATCCTGACCAGTGTTTCATCAAAACTACGTCCCATTTCCCACCCCCCAGGTAATAAAGTGTAACAAACATATTTGAAATGAATTCTATTTTTATTTAACTAGCAGGTAAACTATTTTGGCGTGCACTTCAGAAAAAATGCTTTGGACAAAAGAAACCTATTTCAAATGTGAGACGCAGGCGTGCAGGATGTTACTAACGGACATTCCTCAGTTACTCCCAAAATGAAGAACAAATCAGCTACGCAAAGTTGTACTTATACACACATTTTATGTTAAACCATAATTATTTCTGAACTGCATCAGGAGTTAAGGAGGACACACACACAGCTGTCAGTCATACTGGCTTTCACTCTAGTTCATAAAATGTCCATCTGCAGAAGAGCTCTGACAGCCAGATCCACATGCCCAGTTTATCTTGCTCATTTTATCGAGCATCTTTTCCAACACAAGACAGAAAACACTGTAGTGGAATTGATTGGTTGTCAGCCCGCAGAGTAATAGCCGTGCTCATTTTGCATTGAAAATACATATTTTCCCCCCTTTCTGCTTAGAGAGACTGATGCCATGATAAGAGGGAGCAGAGTGATCAATGAACTGTTACGCTCATCCTCACAATGAATGATTCAGGGTATCACCTGGCATTGAGTTGGGGCATATCGCACACCTTCATGCACCACTTATACTGCCAATTCTGGGGACTAATGGACACATGAGGAAACCACACAGTAGATGCGTGCTAAGATGGAAAAATAAGAACAAAGAAAGCAACAATATGTTAATCACACCTCTGAAGCAAGTAGTTTTTCTGAAAAAGGCTTTATTAGATCCGTTTACTTAACACACACCTACACACACACACAACCACGGTGTTTTGTTTTGGGTTTTTTTCCACAGCGTATCCTGCAGTCAAACAATGCCACATTCACTCTGTATTCCTAGACTTAGCAAAAAGCTGATGCAAATTAAAGTGGCATTAATTTCATTACAAGCTCCGAACACTGTGAGGAGAAAAAAAAAAACGGAATAATTTAACTGAGAGGCTGACAAGGAGAGAAAGTAGCCGTCCACTTGCCTACAGCTGTTACAGTATAAAAGTCCAAGAGTAATGCGAGAAGGGCAACATTTTTTTTTCTTTACATGACATCCAGTGGCTAATGTGATGCAGCTACTCGACAAGCTGATATGCATTTTTAGTAGCACTTCGAAACACTGCCATTAACTAGTGGAGCAGCTCTCATCTGCCATTTAGAATAACATACACATGCATTTCTTTTAAAAACAGAAGGTGTTAGATTGTCAAAGATTGCAAACCATATAACATGCAAAAACATTCAGCTTTTTTAAAAATCTGGTTCATTTCCCTGTCAGTGGCAGCCCCATGCCTTTCCCCTGCTGCAGCAAACTGCTCGGGTTATTTTGGGTGATTGTGTGAATGTGTGTTGGTACTTGAGTCTCAAGTGGGCTGCTGGCTCTGACAGGAGGGGAAGCTCACAAACATCCTTTAAGTGCCGATTTACAAAGCACATTGCATAGCACAGAGCACTGGTGACCTCGCGTTATCGCCGGTTTTCCACGTGGAAACAGGGAGTAATATAGTGCCAACCATTACAGTGTGTCACAATAAGCACTCATAGCATCCAAACATAAACTTTGTGAAAAGTGATTAGAGGGAGCAGAGTTGGAGCAAAGTTGTGTTAAGGTGTGTGTGCAAAAATCTGCTTGTCATGTGGCTGTCTAAATGTATAAATGTGCCGAAGAATAACAAAGGAACCCGGAGCCAAATAATCATTAGCAGTCTGGTGTCTGAGGCTGAAGAGTGGACAGATTTGTGACATCAAAGCAGCTCCCATACTGCGAACACCCATGCAGCAGCCTTCTTCATTGCACAATGGTGAAATAATTAGCTTCCAGCTCTTGCGTGAGAAATGGAGACAGTATCTGTTTAGCACAGTTTTATGAACTCTCCAAAGCCAGTTATTAAGTGCAGTGTTGAGTGGTTGGTACATGTTTATGTACATTTCCAGTTTGATCATTAGTCCCTTGGCACAGACTATAGGGGAGTATCATTAAAATTGCTGGGTAATGCGCCCTGGTTTTACTTGACATTAAATGCTATATACAGTAAGTTGCACACAAGTCTGTTGCTTTGATGGAGGCCACTAATGGCTTTGAGTGAGGCCCAGTGAAGGAAAAACATTCCTGAACATAATGCTACTCCATTACAGCAATAATTATTTATATTAACCTCTTATACAACACATACATCGAGATTAACTAAATATGCACTCATGGTGTCACTGATTTTAGCGTGTTTTTTTTTTTAATGTAGTTGCAGTATTTTTGAAATGCACAGCCTGACGGTCATTCCCATTCTTCATCCAGATTGCGGCACGTCAATCAAGATAATGAAGGATGCTAATGTCAAATGCTAATAACGATAACGTAAAATTATTCTAATAACTGTTTTGTAATGCCAGCACAGTTTAAATAGGAACAACTGACTGGTATTCACATGAATCCAGCCCTTATATTTGAAGATCTTTTTATTTCCCTTTTTGTTTCTGAACACAGAAATTACTTCAAGCAATTACAGCTAAAATAATCAATGAAATGCAAAATGGGCGGGACGAGAGACAATCTGTTCTCATCTTCAGGCAAGCGATTGCAACGACTACCAGTGAGAGTGCAGGACTGATATATGACCTGCCAGTAAATGCATTAGAGGTTTAACTAAGCAACTTTCAGCAAAAGCCTACCGTCAGCTTCAAAGCAACATTTCGATGAGCAAATCATGATTGAGCTTTAACCTGGAAGAGCTGCAGACGAGACAACAGGGTTTCAGAGCTGAAGCTAAGTTGACAGCTAAGAGGAAGAAATATAAATGATCTGTTCCAGGTATTATCATGGGAATTTAACAAACACTGGTATCCTGCGCTCTCATTGATAGTCACTTCAAATGCTCAAGTTTTAATCTGGGGGTATGTCAGCTTTACATCGGCAACATATTTCGTTTGTTTGTTTGAAGTCGCTAGATGTCACAGATTTTCTGTGGGCTTACAACTCACTTCAATTTTATTTAAATCACAAGAAACTGTTTTCTCAAGGGACTTTATATTGTAAGGTAAAGACCAGACAATAATTACAGCAAAAACCCAACAATCAAACAACCCCTATGAGCAAGTATTTGGCAACAGTGGGAAGGAAAAACTTCCCTTTAACAGGAAGAGATCCAGAGATTGATAATAACTAAGGATTAAATGCAGAGTGGGGTATAAACACAGAGAGTGAATGAAAAAGAAACAGTGCATAGGAACCCCCAACAGCCTAGGCCTAAGGGATGCTTCTGGGTCACCTCATCTAGCCATAACAATAAGCTTGATCAAAAAGGAAAGTTTTAAGCCTAATCTTAAAAGTACAGAGGGTGTCTGTCTCCTGAATCCAAACTGGGAGCTGGTTCCACAGAAGAGGGGCCTGAAAGCTGAAGACTTTGCCTCCCATTCTACTCTTAAGTATCCTAGCAACCACAAGTAAGCCAGCAGTTTGAGAGCGAAGTGCTCTACTGGGGTAATATGGTACTATGTGGTCTATAAAATGAGATGAAGCCTGCTTATTCAAGGCCTTATAAGTGAGGAGAAGGATTTTCAATTCAATTCTGAATTTAACAGGGAGACAATTAAGAGAAGCCAATATGGGAGAAATATGCTCTCTCTTTCTAGTCCATCAGTACTGTCTGTAGCTGCAGCATTTTGGATCAGCTGACGTTTTCAGGGAGCTTTAGGACAGCCTGATAGAAGCGAATTACAATAATCCAGCCTAGAAGTAATAAAAGCATGAATTAGAGATCTAGAATTAGAGATCTAGTAAGACCAGCACAGATATCCTCTATCAGAGGCCATAAGAAGATCATTTGTAACCTTCACTAATGCTTTTTATGTACTCTGTGTTCTGCTAACTGGAATGAGCACACAATTCTGTTATAGATTCTCCTATTTTACCTCAGTTTTGATTAGCTTTGAATCAGTACACTTTGGATTCCTCTATCAGCTGATGCTGACATTGACCAGGGTGAATGGTGATGTTAATAAACCTGGGCGACCCTCGAGACTACTTAGTGGACAGATAGTAGAGCACTTTGTCTAACATCTGTTTCATCTCTACTGCCAAAGGGCCAGATACAGAAAAGCTTTCCTACCTGATACTCAAATACCTGCATTTGTTACATTTAACTAAATCTTTATTCAGATTTTGATTTACTAAGAACATTTTTCTATTTTCTCTATATCAAACTTATTCCTTTATGTGTTTTTTAAACCTTTCTGCACTATTATGTTTTGCTATAATGCATTTAACTTCACTTTTTTTTTTTTTTGGCTGCCATAACACAGTAATCTCCCAATCTTTCCAATAAATAAAGCATATCTTTTCTAATATCACACTACTACTAATTTCCAGGCCTGTCTCTTAAAATTGAAGATTAGATACAACTGCTTTTTTTTGTTTTCATCAGGCAGAATGTAACTGCTAAATTCAAAGGTAACGTTTTTTAAATGAACACCACACCACATTCGTTATGTGCAGTACAGGGGTTTCACTCATCCTCAGTTCCTTCTGTGGTAAGGTTTAGACAAGCTGGTATAATTTTTCTGGCATAAACCATACAATATTCGTCTTTAAACTTAACCATGTTTGAACAAACTGCAACTCAGAAAAAAGTTTAGTAATTCCATTCTCCAAGTTGATTTTGTACTGCAAGACTGGAAATGTTGGCAGAAAAAGAAAAACAGAATTGCCTGCCAATGCCAACTTTTACTTGCACACTTATCCAAGAAAACATTAACAGGATACTGCATTATGTATTAATTATGGTTACGGTCATCATTCACAATTCAAGAGATATTATGCGTGAGTCAGAAAAAGAAGAGACAACAAAGCGCACTCGGCACAAATACTGGTATCAGTGGTTCTATGAATGTTGCCAGTTGGAAGATCTCCAGGCTGAGCTGACTGCATAAGTTTTACTCACCACATTCTATCAGAGTTCATACGACTAAACATGTCTCAATTTGAAATAAAAAATGACTCTATCAAGAAGTAACAAATGGGTTTAGCTGTCAAATCCACCTACAAAGCCCTAAGCTATTTGTTTTTGCATCACTGTAAGAAATGTGTCCTTTTAACCAGGTTCTAAAATTAAAATAGGTGTTTTTTCTGTTCATCAAGCAGGGAATCAACCTAAAAATGCCTAAAAGAAGATGCGGACATGAACAAGATGCGGGAAGGTGGTGAAAGTAAACGCCTGAGAGAGCTGCCGATGCAGGGGAAGTAATTTCTCGAAAGAAAAAAAAAAAAGCGATCTACAAATGAGTCTGTGACAGTGCCGTGTGTCGTGTTGGCAGTGCCTTAGACATATTACAGGTTGCTTTGACACTGACAGGCCTAGCAGATGACAGTACATCACAGGGTGTCCAGTACTCTAGCAGTGCACAGAGATGATGACACACAGTCTGATGACAGAAAGAGAGAGCTTGTTCCTGGCACAACTCTAATTGGCTAAATGAGGATAATTTTCAGCACTGTCTAGGGCAGTTTGGGGTCATTTCAAAAGGAGAAAAATGGAGCAATTTGCTTTGGAAAAGGAAGGGAATAGTAAGACAAGGGAAGTATTTAAGCAATACAGGATACCACCTGTAAGTCATTAGATGATGGAAATGTAATACCATACCATAGTACTGTACCTGGAATTACTGTAAGTGAAAATTATATCTGACCACACCAACTTCCTCACATAAAAGCCAAAATACACTTTGTAACTGAACTTGGTTTGTTTTAGCAACAGCAACGGCTTTTACTGTATACTGTACCAGGCACCCATTAAGAGAGCAGGCACTGACTCATGCAATGCTTTTACAAACAGATAAAAACTATGTACAGTCATTCCTTCCATGGGAATAAAAAACAAACATAATTCTAAGTCAAGGTGCTAGGCTTGAACTAGGGCTTTGATGTCTAATTAAACCATAAAGGATGTTAGTGGTTAAGATCATCGTTATAAAAGACAAAAAAAATGCCATAATGCAAGTTCAAACTTATTACCTTTGAACCACATCTACCACACAAAGGAACTCCTCTTCCTAAAAGCCTACAGCAAGTATTCAAAACACAGAGCAAAACTGCCAGTCAACTTCCCTTCTGGAAACCCAGCGCCTGTGTCTGGAATGTGTGGTGCCACTGGCAGATAGCCAACAGGCAGGCCTGAATGGAATCAGGCACAAATGAGTGCGTAAAGGAGAGATCAATGCTGAAAAACAAGAAATTTATCTTACAAGCACGTTCTGCAAGGGGATTTGAGGCAGTAGATTGCTGTCTTCAGCCTCCTTGAAGTTAAAAACATTGTCCAGACTTTCTCATTCCAGTGTTCCCTTTATGCCCATGAGGCCTGACTCCATTCACTTTGATCCACTCAGCAGATTCTATCCCATTTTCCATCGATTTCCCCAACCAAACGCCCTCCAATCTCACCTCCCAAAGAAGAGCAAATTAAAGGCTCGACACATGACGTTAGAGTTCAGGTTGAAGCCGAGAAGAAACAGTGACACAACTGGAGACCTCACTGCTACACTTTTGTTCTGTCGTGCAAATGAGTAAATTGGACAAGTTGTTGTAATTAGGCTCAAAGCTTTGCTGTTTATGATTATAAGCATGCTTGCCTTTAATAACAACAAGCAGGGCATAGTGCTTCTGAAAACATGCTGGAAAATTATATTAAATTATTAAAGCTTCAGTTTCAGAACTGAATTGCCTTGATGTTAACTGCAAGAAAAGGAAAAAAAAATCAATGTTATTTTAGTGTGCTATCTCTCCTTTTTTCCACAATAATATCTCTGTCCCAGTTGCTACATAATTTAATTTCCTTCCGTGCCTTGTGAAGAGCTCTTGACTCTTTTCCCACACTCAAGTAAAATCATATCCTTTCAATTTTGCAGCTGCCTAATACGTGTAACAGTCAGGACAGTTTACTAGTAAAACAAGCAGTTCTCCAACTAATGACCGCATTCTTTTTTGTTTATTCCAACCATGTGCAACAACCCATGCGAAGCATTCAGGAAACATCGGAAGTGCTTTAACACACCAAGAAAGTAGGATGCATGTGGGTTAGTGGTGGAACAAATACACAGCGTGCTGAGCTCTGCCCCAACTAAGTGTGACTACACCGGAGTGCGTTTCACGTGCAGCTGCATGGCAGTGAAGGTTTGCTTACTTCAAAACATTCCTATAGGACATAATGACAGTTTGGGGTTGTTACAGGGCTTTATTTTTCAGGGGGTGCCTGGAAAATAGATCCCTTAGCAAAATAATGCAAAGCCAACGAGGAAACGTTTCATTGATCGTACTAATATGCCCATTCTCGACGAATTACATGGTGTTATCGGCAATATGCATGATGTGAGCTATAAAAATGAGCTGTGTTAAAAAAATATTGCATATTGATGATAATGTGATAAATGAGCCACATTAAAGCAATCTGAGAAAGTCATACACAAATCTATATATATATATATGCATAAGTCTGCACTGAAAGGTTGTACAAAACATTACTAATTTTACAATAGCTGTCTGTCATGGTCCTGAGCCGTTCGTTTTTGTATACTTCTGTTCTGTTGTCCTTTTCAGGTTGTGATTCTCAGTTTTGCTTACGGTGTTAGTTTCTCAGTTTGTTGGTGTTTTTGTGTTGTCTTTGCCTGCTGATCTGATTTCTCTGTTCTTGCCTTCCCGTGTCTTTGTGCTCCTGTGTCCGTGCTCCTCTGTGTACCTGTCTCCCTGTGGGCTTGTGGGCTGGTGTCTGTTATCCTTTTCTGTGTCGAGTCTTTGGTGTTTGTGTTTCAGGTGTCCATGGCGTCCCTGTTTAGCGGCCTCCCCGTCTTAGGTGAGCCTATGTGTTGTAGTTTGGTTCTGTTTAGTTATGTTTAGATCAGGTGTCAAAGTCTACATGTACATTGTTACGTTACTTCAAGTTTTTGAGGCTTCTTGTGTAGCTGGCTACTGTCCAGTTTTTGCTATTTTCGAGTTTATTTAATAAAGTTAAGTTAAACATAATTTGAGTCTCATGAGTCCTGCATTAGGGTCCTCTGCTTTGCCTGCTGCAGCGGACCTGATATTGTCATGCCGAAGTGTATCAGTGTAACTCTGCAGCGTGAATAATTTACACATATCCCTAATTTATAAAGCTGTTACTCCAGTACCTTTTGTTTTTCTTCCCTGTGAATGCATTAGTGCAGTGCTAAATTATTCTAATTAGGGTCGCAGTTACAAATTAATCACACTATAATTTGGAGACTGTGATGTCGGCGTGGTCACAAACAGGATTTGTACAGCTGTTCTTTCTATAATAGCAGAAGTCGTCTGGTTTTTGCCTTTGCTGGATGGTTGCACTCAGCTGGATGGTTTTTATAGTATCGATAACGAGCAAACTGCACTGATGCTTGGAGGACAATTTAATCATCTTAATCAGAGTAAAAGTCATGTGTTACATTTCAAAAGAAACTGATAATGGTTGTGTCCAAAATAACTTTCGTTACCTACTGCCGTATACGCTACTTGACTATGAGCGCCCAAATTGCTCGGCTGCTGCCTTACGGGCACGTCCTGATCACGTGTACAGGAGAATCGTTGAATATGTTCTATAACTGACTTCTGAGCTTCACAACACAAAACATACCTGAACCATCATTTATCGGCTTTAATTAAAAAGATCTCCTTTCTCATACTTCTCCAGACGGTGTGCTTGAGCTTGTCTTATCATCCTATCGGTGCTTGAAGCTCCAGGCATGTTAGGACAGGTTAGACCAACCTCTCTTAAACCCTGTAGAGGACAGAGTGCATTTCCTTTGTAATGGAGGAGGAGGAGAAACATACAATGTATGTGTTTCTCTCAAAAAAGTATACATATATATATAATAACCGCATAACCGCAAGCATTTGAAAAGTCATTGTGGGGTGCATCAGTAATGATTGCTCATGCATACAAGAAATCATTACTGATACACCCCATGATGGCATTCGCTATTCCTTTGATCTACTGAACGGCATTTTTAACAATGGTGTTCATCCCAGTCATTAAAAAAGAGAGAGCGGAAGAGAGAAGTTAAATTTAATCTGTGACTCATGAGCTCGGTAGTTATTTTGCATTTGTACTTTCAACAAGAAAGACAGTTTTTGAATGGCGATGTGTCTGGTTTGGCCAGTTACAGACACACCCTCAACACTGTGCTCGCTCCCATCCTCTTGTTGGCTAGTCTTTTTCTGGCATTATTGTTTGCTAATTATACTGTATACTTGTATACGTTGTCCAGCAGGAGTGTAACTGTCAGGATGTTTTTTGTCCTGTGAAGATGAAGGAATGCTTTGAGGAATTAACTTTTATACGTAAACATTATTTGTAAAGCAGGCAGCCGGTTATGGGCCATGTGGACTTTTCATCCCTGCACGTCAGACTCGGAGGATGAGTTTGTCTGATTATCACTACTCTGTGCGTGTGTATGTGTGTGTGTGGTTGCCATTAATAGTGGTATGGGGATTTTCTGGCCAAACACCGGGGTGGGCGGGAATAAAATACAACATGATGTTCACTCTGCTGATAATATCTTGATTTCACATCTCCTCTTTGTCTCTAGTACTTGTCATATTTCCTGTTACCATTTACTGGCACATCATCCATCTTTGTTTGTGTGTCTGGGTGTGTGCTATGAGGGCATATTTATGTATATGGTGCTTGTCAGGGCTTGCGTTTTCTTGGCCCGTGTGGACTCAAAAAAAGTATAATAATACAGACACCATTCTCAATCTCACCACATACTAGAGTTTGGCCGACTTGGCTGCCATATAAAAATGAGGTACCAAAGCGAGTCACATGTGGGCAGTTAACAATCTAAATTGCACTTCCACACAATCAAAAACAGTATAGATAAGTGATAACACAGGAGCCCTTAACTGTGGCAATAGAAGGAAACTGTCAATCATCTCTGCCTGAGGGTGGTGAACTTCTACAACGCAGGTAATGTATGAGACAGGATGTAGTGTGTTACCTGCCTGCCCCCCCAGGCTGGAGGATGGCTACTTTAATGGCCTCACTGAAACAGGGGCTAACACAAAGATCAGCTATACACATGTCAGGGATGATTGAAGTGGTGATATACTATTCTGTCCATTAGTGTGGTGTTTTTGCTCTTAACGGAACTAGGGATGATGTTTTAGCTTGTCAGTGCCTTCAGCCATGCCATATTGCCTGAATGAATAGGTTGGGGGGGGGATTGGTGGATCTGTGGAGTTAAAAATACACAAGGGGACGATTATGTGTTTAGTTAGGGGGTGAATCTCGTCCATCTTTTCCCTCTGACGTATGGTATTGAAGGAGAAGAGGACAGGATGCTAACAAACACTGCTGAAACATCTTGTGTGTGTTGGTTCTCCATCCTTCTCAGTGCTAATCAATTTCCTTCATGTCAAACTAAGTTAAGATGACTCCCAGGCCATGTTGACCCACAGAGGCGCTCACCCTCACACACACACACACACACACAACACATTCACAACAGCCCCAAATCTCTGGATAAACACAATAAAACAACCCCACCCTCTCTTGTCTCTCTTATCTTATCTTGGATTTTAACCCCAACGTCCCCTTCCAGCACACACTCAAACACACACACACATACTTGAAAAGGCCTCAGGTTGGCCCCGGGATCTCTGTCTTCCTCTCATTAACCTTTTGTTATGCCATCATTGTCCCTCACCTATCCATTTATGGACCTTTCTCTTTTTATGACAACAAAGTGTCACCATATCATGACGGCAGCGTGGACCTTTTCACAAACCGTCGCAATAAATATCAGTGAGATGTAGAGTATCACAGCCTACCTACAGCAATCTATTAGTGGCAATTTTCCTAGATGGGAGCATTAACAGTGTTCTCAGCTTGACTTGTTGCCTATTTAAAATCATATCTCTGTTAAATGGAATTAAAGGCTTCAGTGCCAGAAGAACTTTTTGGCATGGCTGTAGAGTGAACGAGACATTTTGTGTCATTTTCCACTGCTCTGACTGCATAATGGCCAATACCAGCCCTGCCCTCGGCCTGTTATATCTGATGTATCACACCTTGGGGTGCGTCGGTGAATATATGAAGTACTGAGCACAGATGGTTCAACGCTTGGCCGCCTTGAATAAATAGGTAGCATGGGTCTCGGAAGGTGATTTTCGTATTGCCCGTGAGTCCAAATTTATGACAAACAAAACAGAAGGTATTATCATGTATCACAATCCTCCAGGTAGCTAGAGGCCAATAATAAATTGTGTGGCGTGACTGGTGACACATTTAGCCCTCTGTCTGCTCATAGGGGAAAGGCTTCATCACTCAACACCAGTTTCAAGAGTAGTGGGAGTGACCGATTGGATTGCTTCTCTGAATCAGTGCACATCTTGTAACTTGTGCATTTGCCGGTTGTTTGTGGCCTATGACTGAAAATTTCAAATGTCTAGAGTTGAATAAGGACATGGATAGCACTGGAAATATATCTAGACTTATATATTTTTTAGATTTTGAGAGTAGACGACTATTTCTTGGTCAGGTCCATGTTCTTTTTGTCTTGATTATGGGGACATACCTATAGTCATTTTCACACATGCTGTGTAACTATGAACTCTTCTCCCATTACCTCTTGAGGACAAAATCATCTGAATCACTCAGAATTGGATATTAAACATAAAACTGCCAGCTTCTTGTTACGAAGTCCATTTGATGTCTGAGTGTCATGAGTTCAGGCTCCTGCAGAGGAAGCATCCTCACCTGAATCACTCGGACTCCCAGCTACAGTACCATCAGCCACAGACTAACTATTGTTGTGTAATATAAGGATTCAAGGATTCTTTCTTGTCATTCAGCCGTGTGAATGTATACAGAGTTGTGCGAGAGCAGTCCAGCTACACAGTCTGGATAAATGCTGACAATGTCCATTTATCCAGCCCAGATTCTCTGGACACTCTCCAGAGAATCAGACTGATTGTGTGAAAACAGTTTGCTACTTTATATATACATATATATGTATATGTGTTCTATTAGTACTTACAGCAAGACCATTTCCCTTGGCAACCACTGACACTTGTTTTCAATGGGTATTTCCAAGGAAAGCCTATGAAACATTGAAAAACAGCCAAGAGCACCCACCATACAAAAGCATAATGAAAGATGGTGTCTGGTATTCTCAGACAGTTTCTTATATTCTCTCGCATTTCCAGTCAGCCAAGCTAGACAGGAGTGTAAGGCTATCTAGTGGAATGTAATGATCTCTACACCTCCGTAGAACAAAGACTTTTATCTCTCTGTGCCTTCTGCCATTTCCTTTACCCCCAGGCTCCGTGGACACGAAGACGAAAGGAGCGTAAATCACTGCCTCGGTATCTCTTCTCCCTTTTTTTTCTTTCTTTCCTTCCTTCCTTCCTTTTTACGGTAGCATCACATATAGTTTGGTGCTACAGGGAAAATATGTCTTGTGCAATAGCAAGAAATCCCACGCTCCTAATTTGCTTTCTTTATATTTCGCCTCCCTTCTGCTTTTTCCTGCATGGCAAAACAATGCTAATTTTCTCTATTCATTTCAAGCTTTTCCCCTCACTCTCTTTGATACATTTATCTTTTTTTGCCTTATTTTTCTTCCTGCCAGGGCTCCTTCTCTACACTTGTATCCTCCCTTCCTCACAGTAATGGTTTAATTATAGCCTTTTAAAGGTGGTTTTGGTGGATAGAGAGAGCGATGGTGGTGCCTGTTGGGGCTGAACTGTGTAGGCTCTGATGCTTCTGGGTTGTCTATTGAAGTGTGGCCGGCTGGCCATAAAGCAGTGGTGTGTCTGCGTGCTTGTGTGGAACACCAGCAATTAGGACCCTGGTGTAATACAGAGAAGAAGGACCGCATCAGCTGCAGTTCCTTGATATTGTGTCTGGCAAGTGATGGCCAGATGCACAGACATGGGGGGGGTGGGGGAGGGGTTGGCTAGAGAAAGTGATGGGACGTGAGGGTAGGGGATAAATGAGAGGGAGGGACTGGAAGGAGGAGATTTCAAATAAAAGAAAGGAAGATGAGTAATTCTCATTAACAATAAAGAGGCTTTTTCCCGTTTAATTCAAGCACGAGAGGCATGCAAACAGTGATTTAGTGAATGACAAAATGCACGGGCAAGAAACACTCCCTGCTCTATGATAATAATAATAATAATAATAAATTTAATTTGTAACGCCCTTTTCATTAAAAAAAATCCCAAAGGGCTACAACTCAATAAAGCAAAGATGTGGGAATAAACCTCTTTTTTCCACTTGTCTTGCATTGTGATCACATCACTACAACAAAGCACCTGTTTTGTCTGCAGCTTTGAATGGAAACAGAAACAGAAGAGCTACATGTAACCTCCCCGTAAGAAGAAAAAAAGTGCTGTCTCACTGTCTCGCTCACAAAAGCAAATGTTTCAAATCTGTTTCGTCTTTCTTTGTAGAACAAAAAAAAAATTCATGACTACGCAGATGGTTGAGGTTCGGGGCACGGCCGCAGTGTGATGTCATTGGCATTTGGCATTGTTTACAGCAGAGATACTGCTGCATTTCACCGGCTTACTCATTCAGACCATTGCATGACTGCATGTACTGCTTAAACGAATAACCCAGTCGGATAAATAAGCGTCCGCTTTTGCGTTCGTGTACTAGACGTCGCTTCAACCACAGTAATTTCCTCCGTGCCCTTTCATCTCTTAAATTTTCCTCTTTAAGACTGAAGGTTCTAATGAGTGACAGCACTGGCGGCTTGACGAGCCAATTCTAGGAGATATAGTGCCACCACTTGTGCACGCACAGTATAGGAGGGGTTACTCACCACATTTTGTTTCCATCACACTCATCTCGCTTTTCATTCGACACCCATTAGCATGTTCATTACTGTGTAATGACACCAGCGCCAAAGTGATTGGCATGACCCCTATCAAATGAACTTCTCTGTATTACATTTAAAGTTGCCGACCTGAGGTAATGACTATAAAGATGATGCTGTATGATATACATACATGAAGCTTAATAAACGATGTGGGAACCATTCTACTGAAATATCAATATTTTTCTTCAGTAGTGCAGAAATCTTAGTATATATGAACTGTAAAAAAATATCCTATCCTAAAGCGTCTGTTCTCTGCACACAAAGGTTAAAAGAATAAGAGGTGCTTTTAAAGATAAAATAATGCACACAGCACGCATGAACGTACAATATTCATAGAACTGATCAAACAGAAGAACTGCGTTTAGTGGAACTGAGGCCATTTGCTAATATCTGAGCTCAGATTTGCAGTAGTTGGTAAACAGGCTGCACACTTGACTTACAGTTCAGATTTTATTTTCTTCATACTTCACTACATCAGTGCATCAGTGAACGGCAGCATTTAACACACAGTAAGCATGGCTTTCACGCTTCCATGCAGTAAAATTACTCAGAAAAATGGAAATGGAGCACATGCAGATGCAAATGACAGGAGGACAAGAGGATCCAGACAAAAACAGAGAGGTGTCCCTCTGAATAAGTTGTTTTTAACTTGAATATATTTTTAAATAAGATATTAATATCCACTAAAGTAACTTGTGCTAATTACTGACATAAAAACGTTGAAAATTATTTTTAAGAAAAACATCTACCATACTAAATGGTTTGGTCCACAGCCTACCATCCCCGCACACCCACACTTAAAGAATTTAGCAACTCTGAGGAATAAATTGAAGTATATCTTGTCTTATCTTATCATGTGTTCGCTCTCTTTGGGAGTGTCTATGGAGTAATCTCTGGAGAAATGTCGCAACTGGCACAGACTTCTAGGCGGTAAGTAGCTCTTTTTGCCAGAAAAACAAAACAGTCATACATTTTTAAAATTTCTATCATTCATTACAGTACAACACATTAATAACTGTAGCCAGACTTTGACACTTTCACTCCATCACCTTGTGGTTGGGTTTTGTACATCACTGTGGCTGCTGTATTAGTAGGGGGTAAATTGGCTGCCAGTAATCTTATGCTTATGCTTTATTATAATAGCTGATTAAGATGTGAGATGTTACTGGCAGTTTGGCACGTTTTGTTTTGATGTCCACGTCTTTTATTTCACCATTCGTGTCCATTAACTTTTTAACCAAAAGAAAAAAAAATCACTTACCTAAACTACGTCAGCCTCTAAAATTCTTTGCATACTTTGTTGGAGAAGAAGAGAAATTGATGACCCATCATTTTATTTTATTACAGTGGAACATCTGGTTTTATCAAAGTGATTTCTTTACTCGCTCAGCGCTTGCACGAGTATTCATGTTGCAACCTCGACTTTGTCTAATCTTGGTAAGTTTGTTATGTCTGCATGCGGGTTTTGGCTCATGACTCACTGACCTTTATCATTTTTTTCTGGCACTGGTCTGTACAGAAAAACAAAAATTTATTTCCTCTACAAAAAAAAAAAAAAACAAAAAAAACTTCACCTACAAATTCTCTCAAAACAAGACCATACACACCAAACCAC
>VOQJ01017804.1:20398-35279 GCA_015052665.1 Apistogramma diplotaenia | reverse complement strand
AAAAAAAAAAAAAAAAAAAGCCATAGTAAAAAATATTTTCCGTTTTTTTTTTTTTTTGTGCGTGTTATTTAACATATCTGCTTTAGCAGTGATCAATCTTAAACCGCTTGAATTACAGATACTCCAAAGATTTATATGAGCACACCCCACACTGGCACTGACAGCTAAAACTCCCCTTAAGCAGCAGTTTATGGTCTTGATCATGCTGCTGTCTTGGTTCCTGTGATTTTTCCCTTCCACATCTGAAAGGCTTCGTTGATAGCCTGTCAGGAACTGAATGACTGCATACAGTAGGGCACAGTTACCTCTAGTCTGAACACACGCACGCCCAGTCACCGACTGGAGGCAAAGTGGCAATAAACGAAGGTGTTTATTCAAGCTCGGCTTCCATTTGCTGCTCTCCCGCTCTCTGATGTTTCCCCCTCTCCGAGATGTTAACCGCATGTGTCAGACTGGCATTTCAAAGAGTTCAATCGGATTCGGATGAGGGGAAAAAAAAAGAAAAAGAAAGGAAAGGCGAGTGATGCATTGAGATGCACTGGCGGGATCAACACATCCCCTATGAAATGGCGAGATACAACAAGGCTGAAAATAGTTTGTCCAATCAGCACTCATGATTGTTGCTATTTTTAAATACCAAATTATTTGACACTGAATTGTCAAATGCAGTTCTCTGGTTTATGTAACAGGAGCAACATGACGAAAACAGGAGGTTCCTCTGCTTAAGCTCATCCCCGTCAGGCAGCACGTGGAATCCAGACATGTTGGTAGCATCAGTGTAAAAAAATTCCGTCTCGCTCCACTGGCTCCACCATCACTCAGCTATCACTGCTAAAAGTCACGTTTCCATGAGTCATCGAAACAAACAACAAAACTGTATACTTTTTGTACTAAAGAGGAAAATGAGTAAAGCTCCACCCTGCACATTGGTTTGTTTAAGATCAGTCAGTCCGGAAAACAAACCTGGAACCTGGAAGTTTATTTTTCTGTCGAGTGACCTCGATTTTTTTTAAATCTATCTGATAATAATAATAATGACCCACATTGAATTTTGCCTTTTCTTGTCAGGGCTGGAATACTTTGAAGATGCATTAAAGGGTGCTCTGACCTCATAGATGGATAAGGAAGCTGTAAAAAGGTCACAGGGGGGTGGAGTGCTCACAGCCTGAAAGGAAATGTATAGAGTCTCTGCTGTTAATTCACGATGACATTTTTAAAGACAGGGCTGCACTTCAAAGACGAGGAGTTGAGATGTCGCACGCACATATTGTTCACAGCTCTCCCAGATCATTAAGAATAACTATGAGAGCTCCTTTATGACAGCAGCAGGCAGAATTCCTGCTGAGTATTACATTATTAAACTCAGGCTCTCGTCATAGCAAACATTACATTTAAATGTACTTGTGTTCTTGACATATAGACTTGTTCTTGGATTATATACACAATTTTTTTTATTAAGAAATTATATATTTGCATGTTTAAATGTAACTTTTCATCTGCCGTATGTGTTTACAACAGTGATAACTGGGACTGTCATCACCGCGGTGATTCGAGGAGGAAGTATGTACGCCACTGTCTCTATTATCAATGTGTATAAAGAAGGCAGCCTGACAATCCAGCAGGCGGGAAAGACAATGAGCACCAAGATCATCATCCTGTGCAAAAAGTGCCCAATTATCAGAAGAGGTGAGTGTCCAGCATAGAGCTTTCATTTGTCTCAGTGTCCTCAATATAAATTATTATGATTGGTCATTATCTGCAATATGATAATCACTATATACTGTAGATGCTGGTTGACTGTTTTGAATAACTGGCTCTGAGTTTGCCCCCTCTGATGTGCTGTCACTCTCAGTTCAACGGTAGTGTTAGGTGAGCGGCAGAACTCACTGTCCAAACAGTCAAATCTATTCAAAATACCATAAATTTATATGCATGCGTATAAACTTATGGAATACAGACCTGCTGTGTGCACATTCTCACATTCGGCTCTCCTGAATGTCTCTGCCGTCCTGCCACTGCATTCAGGGTTTTTTTGTGTGACCTCACCAGGCTTGAACTACATCTTCATGGGCCAGGTGGATGAAGACGGCCGCGGAAAAATCGCCCCGCACCACTTTGTCATGGCGTTTAAGACGAAGAACCAAAAAGTACTCAACATTTTGAAAAACAAGCAGTGCTGAGTTGCAGTAGCGCTGGTGATGCTCCGTTAACTGGCCCGCCCGAGGCTCGACTGTGGACGGAAACAATTCGGCGAAGAGAAAAATCTCCTTCTTGAGAGCACAAACACAGGATAAAAAAACGAATCTGAAAGTGTTTTGCAGAGCTGCCGCTACAAAACAAGGATTTATTCAAGTGATGGAAACTCAGATTTATGTGTTCAGTCATTTTCCTGTGCAATCAAAGTACACCTGTTATGTCAGTTCTAAGGTTTTATGTGTCAGGACATAATAAAGATTTGTCAAATTTAAAACGACTGAAACACAACCTCAGAAGAACATAAAAATAACATTTTTTTTTGTTTAACAAAAACAAAGTCAAAATGCAGAAGCAGTGTGTGAAACTATTAAAGATCCAGTAGCTTGTAGAACTGCTTTTAACAGCAATAACTTAGAAATGAAAGAGAGTGTACTGTCTCTTTAAAATGACTGTACATCGCATAGTTTAGGAACAATCAAGACACTGAGAAATTCCCATCTGTCTTCGGTTAAAAAGAACCATCTGTTTTGTATCATCAGATTAATCAGCAACAAAATTAGTTTGAGGTTTTCACCTCTATTCAAAGACCGTTTTCTGCCTGCTCATATTCCTGTCATGCTCTTAGCGCATAATTAAACTGACACCAGTAACTGGTGCCCGAAATAGGCAGAACAGCAATTCATTACCATGTTTTACGTAAAATGAATATTCATATCGTTTAAAAAAAATTCAGTGTGCACATTTGCTCTGGCATTCCATAGCCACAGTTTTCCATATTCTGCCTCTCGGTTTTTCCCTTTTAGGCTCTTGAATATAATGTGAGTAAAGGATGAGGTTGATGCATTAAATAAAGATGTCAGACTAGACATTTATTAAAGAAGCCCACTTAATGTCCTTTGAGGATTTGTTGGAGCTAATTGCTGTAGTTTTTAACGATGGTTAAGCACCTGCCATTAAATTTCCAAATTCAGTTTTAATAAGCTGGTTTGGAAGTTTTAATTGTGGTGATTTAATGTGCAATATTTAATACATGCAAGATTCATTTAAAATGGTTTTCTTCTGGTTTCACGTTAAGCAAGCAAGGAGTTTATTCGGACTTTATTCTTTAGTTTGTTTATGGATTCAAAGCATCATCATCGTCATCATAATGATATTTACTTAGTGTCTTTTTTTTAGAAGCAAAGTTATGAAAACTATTTTCGTATGAAAAAATCTATTATTATTATTTATATTTTGTTTTCATCTGTCCAAATAAAACACTTTCACCACTTTATATTGTTTCTCTTATTGTGTGAGCTGGAAAAATGCCACATGATATTTGGCCTGTTGAGAGCAGTCAAGGCAAATACGCTCTGCTAAGCATGAGAACGGCTCAGGTGTTTGTGATGCGGCTCTAATGTGGACCAGCTCCTCGTCACTTGGCTGAATAGTTTTCTTGCTTTCGGACCTGTTGTAGCCAAAACTTCATTTTCATACAGAGTCAATTCTCAGAAAACAAAGAATTAGCAAAAATGTCATGAAATATCCAGCAGGTCTCTTTTTTTTTTGTCCATAAATCTTTATTTATCTATTGAAAACAATGGCTTTTTTTTATTTACAAAAAAAAGGTTACATAGCTGAGTAATAGATAGGAGGCCTGAGTCTGGAGGCTTTGGTGGAGAATACACATTTTTCTAGTTAAGTTCCAGGCTTAAAAGTGAGGTTTAATAGCCTCTGTGACTCTAAAGAGCAGAGTTTTTTTTCTTTTTTCTTTTTTTTTGTTTTGCACATGCTCGGGTCACATAGCATCCCAGATAAACAAGAAGCAAAGATTTTGTCAAGAGGGCAGGAGGGAAGGGGAAGAATAAGTCTTTTTTTTTTAGCTCCTCGGGTAGAACATGGCATATTTGGAGGTCCGGAAGCCCAACAGATCCCTCATCTCATTGCGAAACTTTGACAGGTCTTGGCGGAGGTCATTCAGATTTTCCACTGTTGCCTGGTCTGTGCTTTGCATCTTCTGCCGGGTGGAGGTCAGGTAGCGGTGAACCAGACAACACATGATCTTCTGGTAGTTCTCATCACGTTTCTGCTTCAGGTTCCTCCATTCCTGAAAGGACAGCATTTTCATACATGGCAATTTGTTTAAGATTAGAAAAGAGATTAAACCTGAACCTGTCTCACCTTAAGACTATTCTGTCTCTTCACTTTGCCCTTTGAGGTGTGTGAGCAGATCCACTTGCTCAGGCTGGTCACCAAGTAGCAGACAGTCTTTGGGGAAGGGAGGATGTTAAAGGGTGGAGGCAGTGTGCACTTGTCATCAAAGTAGCTAAGCCACAGTTTGGCCCGGGCAAACTTCCATTCCTTATCCTCGTGATTCTGCAGGAGTCCAAAAGCCAACAAGAAAACTGAGAACAAAGGAATGTTGGAAAACATTCACGCACTTAAGCTTTCACACACACTTTTACAGGAGGAATCTCGAAAATGCTAAACAGCTATTTCAGTGTAAACTCTTAGGGGAGCAGATTTTTGTGAACGATAAGCCGCTCGAGTTAGTGTAATCACAATCACACAAAGCAAGCAAAAAAATGTGCAGAGCGGCTCCAAAGAAAGAAACTAGTGAACATCTGTGCAACATTTCAGGGCAACTCAGAAGAAAACGAAATCTTAACAGTAAATGAAAAGAGTTGCAATATTCGGTTCCAGGGCGAACTCAAACTTCCCTTCACAGCAGTGAGACCTTTCAGTGCCAAAGCTTGTTTACACTTACGGCAATTTGTCTGAAGCTTTTATGGAGCATGGCCACCAGCAGCTTGGTCAGCACAATAACCACCACGATGTTGTAGGTGCCGATGATCATGGCACCGACAAAAGAGCGCAGCTCCTCCGTGTAGCTGATGCGGGTGACGAAGAGTGCGACATGCGCCAGGGAGAAGATGTACCAGAACAGTGCATAGCAGGTCCCCATAAATCTGCAGGAGGGATGACGCAAGTATACATTTGAAAGATGGATTCAACATATAACCAGTCTTATTCACCTCACCTGTCAGGCAGAGGTCATAATGTTATACCATAGTGTTGTAACTAGTTATGCTTTGACAAAATCGTAAAGAATTATTGGAAAAGCTGTTAAAAAACTTTGTGGAACATCTCACAACTAATTAGGTTAATTGGCAACAGATCAGTTAAAAAACGAGCTTCCTGGAGAGTCTTTTATAAGTAAAGATGAAGGGTTCGGCCCTCTTTGAAACGCTATGTGAGGAAAGGGTTTAAGAGATGAAGAATAACACGGGGATTTTATCACCACCGTTTTATTAGAAGGTTCTGAGAAGCTGGAGAAAATTAATATTCAGGGGCCAGGATAAAACAAACATCGCTTAAAACTGCAGTAATTAGTCTCCCCAGTAAAATGTTGAGTTCAGGGTTGTTAAAAGAAGAGGCTATTTGCGCAGTGGTAAACAGGCCTCTGTCCCAAATTCTCTGAAGTGTGTGGGCTCAAATGCAAAACAAGCATCTGTCTTTTCAAACCAACATCTCCCAGTTTCAGCACTCGACATGTCGTATGTTCAACTGAACGCAAGATAAACAAACAAAAAGAAAAAAGTTTCAAAAAGCATAAACTTCCATGGAAACAGGGTTGTTTATTACGGTGCATAGTTTGAGATGAGCTCCACTGCACAAGCAGAGAGAGACAGACTGGAGCACTTTGACTGTTGGGCAGAATTTATTACGTAATCTGCACATGACTGACTGCTTTAGCGCTTAATAAGATTTATCAAGCTTCCAGGGAAACCAGATGTTGCTCATATAAAAAGGTGTAATGTGCACAGTTACATGTAAGACTGCTTTAAAGTAAAAAAGAAATAAAAAATGTTGATTATGGGTCAGCTACTTTTATATAAGGGGGGTTCGGGGAGGGTAGGTTAGGGGTAGTTTTCTATATATACATGAATTAAAGAATATATGATGCATATTTACTACATTATGTGTATTTTTATAACTGTCCTTTCATGTGGATTGGAAGTGCCCTGGAAGCTTTTTAAACTATGTGGATTAATCTCTGTTTTCAGCTCTGAAAAAGGCACCCTTCTGCTCACACGTAACTGTGCTGATTAAATAAAGATCATTTGAATAAGCTGTGTTTACACAGCCTCCTACATCCCTCACTGACACCATCGCTGTCCAAAGTGACAGAATGAGGTTTGGACATACGTGTGGAAGGCGTCATTGCTCTGTTGCTCGCAGAAGATGCCCTCGCAGTCCTTGGGTGGGTTCTTGTCCTTGTCTTTTAGGTCCTTTCCATAGAGCTGTGTGAGTCCAATGGTGAAGGAGAATAACACAAGCAGGAAGAGGCCCAAAAACTTCCCAAACTCCTGCAGCATTTGTCCCATGGAGATCTAGTGAGAAATTCACATTTGCCTGTTAGTCTTGTGCTGCTTCCTGTAACAGGTTTCTCAAAGAAATTTCAACAACCTTCATCGACCTTTAAGGAGCTGGCTGGGGTTAAACATGACTCTGCTTAATGTCTCAGTCCACCTGCACAGTAATGAGTTAGTAGTTGTTTTTAGACAGAATTGCAGTTGCAATATATCATTTTAGTTCATTCTGGGTTTTTATCTGCAGTACATTTGAATTTACCTTGATTTCCAAAGAATTTGTTAGAAATATGTATACTTGTACTTTAGCGTAATGCTCTGGCACTCTTTCACCACTCATAGCATGTTTTTTTCACCCATGTTCAGATTTAGTAGTGGTTCCACAGGGAAGAGGGGGGAAAAAAGCAAGAGACAAACATGGAAGAGCACCAGAAAACAGAAAACGTCTTCTTAGAGCAGTGGAAACCCACTATTTACAGGCCCATGTGGCATACAGTATCTGTTTATAAAGACCTGATGGTCTGAACACACTTACAAAACACAAACTCATATAAAGTGTCCAGTGTAACAGAAAACCACTCTGCCTGCACGCTGTGATGAACTACAGTGTTTGTGCTGAAACCCAGGTAGCTTATTTTAGAAGGTTTGGTCCATTCCGGGTGATTTATTCTCTTGTCATGTATAAATCCCTCCACTGTATTCATCGGCCACTTTGTACACATCTGATTTAGGAGCTGAGGGCGTTCCCTGCCTGACAGGTATCCTAAACTGCACAAACAGAACAGAAAAGTAGCAGGTCATTGGCTCCTAACCTTGACTGGAGGAGGTCTAATGCATGACTCAAATACATCTGCCTAATCAATAAAATTCATTTGTTTTTTGTATTAAATTTACCAGCATCGTTACACAAAACTGCACCACCCTAGGACCATTGGAAAGCAATTTCAATGTTATTTAATTTGTACATTGACAAGTATCAAAATCCATCCATCCATCCATCCATCCATCCATCCATCCATCCATCCATCCATCCATCCATCCATCCATCCATCCATCCATCCATCCATCCATCCATCCATCTTCTTATCTGTTTCCCCAGCTTTCACTAGGGCGAAAGGCTGAGTACACCCTGGACAGGTCCCCAGTCCAGCACAGGGCTAACACAGAGAGACAGGCAACCATTTAATGCTCTCATTCACACCTACAGCCAATTTATCATCACCAATTAACCTGACATGCCTGTCTTTGGCCTGTGGGAGGAAGCCAGAGCACCTGGAGCGAACCCACGTAGGATACACAGAAAGGTCCCAGGGGTTACACTGGGAGGTCTATGAGGCCTCATTCAGTGAGGGGAGGGTTCGTATTGCTGGCAGAAGATTATTCAGGGATTATTCCTGAGAAATAAGCCTCAGTGAAAAGGATACACAACTTGCTCTGCAGATTTTGATTGTTCAGTTTGTCCAGAATTACTACATAGAGTCTGCACTGAGTCATTTTCTAAAAATGAACACACTAAAATTCTTATTGAAGCTAAGTAGAGCCTGATCTATACAGTGTTAATATATGGGCCAATGTTAGCCATTTGCTGGTATATAGGCTTCTGCATTTATCATGGCTGATAAATTAAGATGTAAAAACATGAAGAGGAGACGGGAATAACACACCTCAGCTGTTTTCCATCAAGGGGCACTCTGTTTGAAAGAGTTAAAGGAGGCGTAATTTTTTATGTTTCCTAAATGGAAACAAAATCTGAAAGGTTTTCACAGGTGTAAGTTATTAATGCTGTAACATTTTAGGAGACAGAGCTCAGTCCAGTTTAATCCCGGCTCCCGGCCGCTAACCTTTGTCTCTATACCTTTGGCTCAACTTCTTTCTATCCCTCTTAAATACACTCGCGTAGCCCAGTTGACTCTCAGTTAGCTTATGGCACTGTAATGATGTAACTGAGGTTAAGTCTAGGCCAAGATACACCCACAGACACACGTTCGCACTTTCAGTCACTCTTTCCAAACTCAGCAGGGGGCAAGACCCAGCAGAAACATGAGCTGGCCTTTTCAGGGTGGACAGAATGAGAGAAACGTTCATTACTGCGACCCACATAGTACTGACTCACTGTCCGTGTGTGTGTGTGTGTATGTGTGTGTGTGTGAGCAGGAGCTCGTCTGAGTACAACCAGACTGAATACTGGCATGCCAGATATCACAGGGGTGCGGAAATGTGTGGGTGCATGTGCATTAGAGGTGTGTCTGCCACGTGAGTGCGTGAGTACACGCCGACCAAACCAAACCAAATCTATTTTCAAAGCTGATTTTCCATCCTGTTAAACCAGACAGTGACATCACAGAGTGGAGAAGAAAGAAATGAGAGTGAAGCAGGAAGACTGTAGCTGGAAAGTGCTCATTAACAGGCTACAGAGCACCCTTACTGTTTAATAAGCCGACCACAAACAGCACCTCGACTTAATGACAGAAAGGTATCCTTACAAGGGGCTGACCTCACTGCATACCTCAACAGTTCTTTATGTTATTAAAGTCACACTTTGGGAACAATGAACTTCACATTTGCTGGCAAAAAAAAATCCGATACTAGCAGGTTTTGTAATTTCCCTCTGCCAGCTGGATAATAATACAAATCATAACGTGATAAAGGGGACACCTTTGAAGGCCCCGAGTAGAAAATATACAAACCAGACTTTTATATAACTAACTATAGTAACTGATCTATAACCTTTTTTAAAAGACAAGTAAATGTCAGCTAGTTCTGGATGGCATTTAAAGCTAAGGCAGGCTAATCAAGAGAATCCAGCGCAGCTTTTCCAGGCTTCGGAGAAGCTCGGGGAACATTTTTCACTTGGTTGCTGCATCTTTTCTAAGTGGCACTGTCACATTGTTTTTATGAAATGTTCATTGTCAGAAATGTCCAACAATAAATCTAGTTTAGATGAGAAAAGAACAAAACGTCCACCCTATATTTATTCCTGTGCAGCCAGATTTGCTTTAAAGAATCAATAGCAATGGTAATGTATACAGTAACTAGGTTGCATAGCTTCTTTTTTTTTAGTTTCTTATGAGCACTTTAACACAGCAGAACATATTTATCTACTGCCTCAATACACTGTTCTTATACTTAATGCTTATGATGGCGGTTTTGCTGAGCACAGCTGGTGTGATGCTTAGAGTTGGCTCACCCTGGAGTGTTCACATCCACTAAGAGAGGAAGAGAGTGGGTGGTGTGTGTGTTTGTTTGCATCGTTGGAGACAAAGATTAAAAAAAAAAATTAGGGGAAGCAGTTTTATAATCATTACATAACTATTAGGTCATTTTTTTCTCATTAAAGTGCTTTACAGATGCACCACTTAAACCCCTCAGGAGTAACAGTCAGATCGTATTGTTGCCTGCTGAATCAAGCCTCTTATCCCACAAACATCAGTTTTTGCACTACAAAACCCACTGTGCCCACTGTTTTCCTACCTGTAGTGGCCCCAGTATCGAGCTTGTGGTGTACATGAAGAAAAGTCGCAGGTAACTGAGAACGTTGGCAAAGGCAAACAGACCCTCGGCCACCAGGATGGGATGGAATGCATCCCAGTCCTTCCTGTCTTTCTGTGCCTCTTTAAACTGCAGAACAAGCAAACAGAATCATAGAAAGCTACAGTGTCATCATCTTTAGATCTCATTGTAGGAATTGTTTGTCCCAGGAATGCTACGGTATCAAAGATAACACAGTTTGACAGGCAATAGTATTTTTGTAAAGGTTTGGCATATCTCAGCATCGTGTGCAGTGACCCCTTAAAAAAACTGAGGAAACTAGAGAAGTGGAAAATAAAAGAAGTGGCAGGCATAAAAACTATCGACAGCTGATGAACAGCCCTTAAGAAATAGGAAAACAAATCCAGCAAAGACCTGACACAGGACCTGAGAGATGCATCTGGCACTTCAGCTGATCCAGCTACAGTTTGCCAAAGCCTCATTAGAAATGGCTCCAGTGGAAGAGTTGCTGCCAAGAAGCCATTCTTAAAGAAGGCAAACAGGGAGAAAAGGCTACGGTATGCCAAATTACACAAGAACTGGCCTGCAAATCAGTGGCAACAGATCGCAGTGATCAGTCCAAATATAAAAGTTCTGGTTCAGTTCATAGTCAACATGTTTGGAGGAGGTCAGGAGAGAGGTATCTGTAAAACATGGGGGAAGCTCTGTCATGGTTTGGGGCTTCATTTCAGCCAGTTGTGTTGGGGATCTGGTCAAAATCAGATTTTGATCTCCCAGGCAGGATCATGTGTAAAGCATCTGACTGGCTTCATTTTTCATGACAATGATCCCAAACACACTGCCAATGCAGTGAAAGCATTCCTGAAGGCTGCCTACAGAAATGACAAGAAAGCTGCCTAAAAGAGTTCAGGCTCAGAAGAATAAAGGTGGTCATACTGTACCAAATATGGGCTTTCAGGCTTGTTTTTGCATTGTAGATTGTATTTTCATGCATGATTACATGCGTCAATAAATCACTGTACTGATTTCCACTTTTTGTACCAATACATTAAATGAAGAAATGAAGGGTGGCTCAAGACTTTTGCACACCACTGTACTCTTAAACAAGTTAGACAAGTTTAATTTGCTGAAGCGGGTGTGCCAGCGTTCGATCGGCTGAACTAGGCTGAACAAATTACGCTTAATGAATTCCCCACTGTAATTTCTATGAAATCTAACCAATAACTCAATCATAAAAAAATGAATATAACATGGTGTGAACTGTAAATTGTAAAAGTGGTTGCAGCAGCAACAAATTTAACTTTGACATTTTTAACTTTCTTAGACTTTAATCTTTAATTATTTTAAACTATGCCTTTAAGAATGATAAATAAACACGTCCAGATTAACAACAGATAATATGTTACATAATCGCAAGCAACAGGTGAACACACCCATGATCAACTCGCAGAAAACTTGATCAGAGGTCAAAACTGTTATTTTTAACGAGTGGAAGGATGAATTCTTAGAATAGCTTCAACTTGATCTCACATCTGATTGAAACAACAGATGAGAACAGGTCCCTGGGGTGTAGCATTAATACACAGAGTGATAAATCACAGGCATTGTTCCACGAAAACTTGAATCGAATTATCTATCCATTAAATGTAAGGAGTGTGTGCAGTGTGTATGTACCTTGCTATGAGCAACAATCTTGAGTGCGAAGGTGGCTAAGTAGAGGGAATTCATCACAAAACTCAGCTGGTTCCTAGACTCTTCCAGAAAGTCTTCCAGCCCCTCATACCACAAACGCTTCACATCTGACCACACCATTCCTATAGGGGAAAAAGAATCTACCATTACACACACAGACATGTATACACACACACACACGCACAGCACTGGAAAAAGACTGTCATCCACAACATTTTAAAATCCCTTTAAGACTCAGCTATCATTCATCTCACAGAGGGAGCCTGGGGGAAACAGGAATGTGTGAGACACCTAAATCAGACATTAATGTGCTGAAAATGTGTCATCTGTGAGATTTGGGGAGGTGCATGGAATTTAATTAAGATGGGTTAGCATATTTTTGTGTCTAAATGGCACTTCATCAATTATAAATGTTTAAAAGGAATTTAAAAAATAAGACTGAGAACTGCAGGAGCAAATTAATGTTTAGTGACAATTTTTCTATGCCTTAATTCAGAAACAATTACAGTAGCCAAAACCTGGTCGATTTTAACTGAAAACACACACACACACACACACACACACACACACACACACACACACACACACACACACACACACACACACACACACACACACACACACACACACACACACACACACACACACACACACACACTCAAACGCATACGCTTACATACAGCCCAACACACTCGCAGTCTCATAGCATCTGAGTTTCCCATTAACGCGAGGCCTCTGGCCCAGGAGAATACCAGAAAGGAGGGAAGATTAGAAAGATCACAGGAGGAGAGCAGAAAGACAGAAAGAAAGAACAATGGAAGACAAACGGAAGTAAATTTGCACACGGAGGAATTCTAAGAACTGCTCTTCCCATCCTGATGACACAAGGCAGGCGGCTGTCTGAGGAGGGTAGCCATTAACAAATCTCATCCCTCCCATTTATGCCATCTTGGGTGATGTGCTGATGCTGCAGGGATCTTGCAGCAGAAAAACTATCTCGCACCTTTAGAGAAAAAAAACAGCTGAAGTTGTTCTCCCTCTAGTGGGCTATCTGGGCCCATGGAAAAACCCATTACGCCTTTTATCTAATGACTCAAAGACTGATGTCAATCCTGCAATATACAGACCAAATTGAAAATTACCCCACAACCCGCTTAATATCATTGAATAATATATGTCAATTGCTTCTGAATCCTTTTACAACCTGTCACATGCAGTTACTGGGGATATTTATTAAGACAGCAAGGAAAGCGGTGAAAGCTAGACAGTGTGGTTGTGCTGCTTTGTCTCTGGTGGAAATGGCTAAGATTTCGCAACCAAGAGACAAACATGCCTGCTGAGAAAGCAGAGCCATTACAGAGACTGAACGCTCATGTTAATGGTTTCTTGGCAGACGGGTAAGGTAGATCGGCAGAGTCAATTTCCAACTGTCACTATCCGCCTTTTTCTAAAAAGATAGCTGGTGCATGTGCGAATATGTGTGCACGGGTGTGCGCTGAGCTCAGTGATAGCAGCACTCAGAGGGGCCGCGGGGGGGAGGAAGAAGCTGCCGTTTCTTTCTGCTGCGCTCAATTAGAAGCAGTGCTGACGGATTTAATCCGGTCAAGCTGGGCTTACTGTCATTTGTTGTAGAAACAAGCGTTTGTCATGTAATGGTCTGATGTGATTATGGACACGGGATACTGGACTGTAGCCAGATCATAACAGGAAGAGCTCATTTTCACTCAGCTTTACAATGTGGCTATATCAACCTTTATTTTGTAGGAGTGGGTTTTTATTCTATTTCTAGTTTCTTAATGTGCATTAAGAGATAGATAAATATTAAATTACTGTATAGAACCACTGAAACATATATAGCACAATAGCTCCATATGATGCATGACGCTCCTCTGTGCATTATGTGTGTATTAGCAGGGTAAAAATCTGACCTATGATCCAGAGGATGAGCAGGAAATCAATCATCTCAAGTGCGGGCCCCATTATGTTCTTCTTGTGCTCATTGTAGACCAGAGAGTACAAGTTGAGCAGCAGCAGGAAGGTGAAGTAGGAGGCGCTATGGATGATGAACTTGACGAAAGGGGTGTGGATTATCTGGCCAACTCGGGAGCGTGGCACCAGCAGGTAGCAGACAGAGAGGAGAGGCCAAAGCATGGCCACAGTCAGAACCGTAGCCATTTTTAGACAGGTGTGTTTGCGCCTGTAGCTCGCCATCTCTCCAAACCAGACAGTGTTGAGGAACTGCTGACAGTTGGACTGAGCCACAAACTGCGAAAGGGACATCAAAAGGGAATGACAGATCAAACATGAGTGGGTGGATGTGTATTAAAAAAAAAAATACAAAAATCTGTTAATTCAGTTTCCTTTAAGAGCCTGAAGAAAGAGTTTAACATTTTGTGAGAAAAATTCTTAGAGTTTGCTAAGCTGGTCGTTTCACTGGGATAAATATGAAGCTGCAGCCAACAAAGATTACCACAAAGACTGGATCGGGAATGTAGAGTGGATTGAGGCTGTGCAGTGAGTCTCCAACACCAAGTCTGCTTCCCCCTGTTTACAATCTTTACACTAACCTATGCTAATCGAACCACCTCAACTGACTCCTTTAGATGTGGAGGAGTGGTGGATCTCCTCTGAGCCCCTCCTTTGGCGGAAGCTCATTTCTGTTGCTTGGATCTGTGATCTTGTTCTTTCAGTCACTATCCAAAGCTCGTGACCATAGGTAAGGGAAGGGATGTAGAGCGACTGCTAAAGAGACAGCTTCACTTTTACACTCAACTCTCTCTTTACCACAACAGACCAGAACAGCATCCACATCACTGTAGCAGCAGCCCCAATCGGTCTGTCAATCTCCCGCTTTCCTTTCCCTTCAGTTGTGAACAAGATGCCAAGACACTTAAACTCCTCCCACTCATCCCTTACCTGGAGTGGGCACTCCACCTGTTCCCATCTGAAGACCCTGGCCTCAGACTTACGCCTGAATTAGACTTTTGTGTTGGGTCTTTGCAGAGTTCTGAAGTCCCACAAACCAACCCAAATAAGACTACAGTCAACATCTTTTGCCCAATATATCGACTAACCTTCCTCTGCACATGTCCAAAACATCAGTCTCTAACTTCTGCTGATCACTCATTTCTAATCCTGTATTCTGTCACAAA
>VOQJ01017804.1:0-14200 GCA_015052665.1 Apistogramma diplotaenia | reverse complement strand
TGCATAAAAGGGAAAAAAAAAAAAGGCCTTGAAAAAGGAGAACGCCCCCCAAAAAATTTCTAAAAAAAAGAAAAACTAAAAAAAAAATAGAAGGGGGAGGTTGTGTGTTTTTTTTTTTTTTTTTTTCTTTAGTTATTTCAAATAACCACCGAAACTCTGCAAATCACTTTCACGTAGTCCACACGGGAGGCTGGAGTACGGCTCAAAGGATGCACACTGAGGTAGACTTAACCTAAACAACAACAGCATCCCCACCCCCTTCCCCATCTACCGTCGCTATGATCTGTGGGAGCCACTATTACTGTTCAGACGTGACAGGCGTGCAGCAGATCCACTGACGTCGCTCGCTGACCGACGTCTACACGTCCCGCGCCAATGCGCTGCCTCGGAGGGCGGGTCTTTGTCCTGGTATTCTGATTGAATCGGCCCAGTTTGTATTAGTTAGACGAGGAGAAGAGGAAGACGGTTAAATGTGTTAGAGCCGTAAATGCGGATACAAGCGTTTCACTGCTCCGTTATGGCAGATGCGGAGTGATTTGAGGTCCGGCCCGCCGCGCAAAAAAATCGTGACCGCTTATGTGTCTCCGACGCCTGAATCTTACAAGGCTGCATTTACAAGGATGTCTCAGCTGATAACTGCGCAAGGATGCTTCCGCTGAACGTACTCAAACAGGGCGTCTGTTGCAATGATGAAGGGTTCTTGGTTTTTGTTTTGAACGCGGGCCACCCACGGAATCACTGCAACGCCTGCCATGGACAACTTTAACGCTCCTCTCATCCACCGTTTCTATGAAGAACATTGCGCAGTGCAGTGAAAAGGGTACACCGTTTTGTGGCTGTCGAACTGGGGTTGAATATATTACCTAATCAGCCGGAATTCATCTGGGTATAAATTCCCAGTGCAGCCCATAAACACACTACAGGACGTGTTGGCGCACAGTCAATGTGAGGAGCTTCATCCAGTGGTGAGAGCCACTCTCCGAGGGTACAGATGAGAGGCAAACAATATCATCAACCACTGAAGTTGACAGCACCTTGGGAGAAGGATGCAGGCTTTGGAAGGAAGCTTAAAACATACAGGAATCATACCAAGATAATAGCACAGCCTGGGATCGTGATGAAAGTGCTGCGCAGAAAGAGGATTGTGTTATTTCTGGCCTATTTCCTACTGCTGGTGCTCACTATGCTTAACTTGGCTAATTATAAATGGACTAAGGAGCCACAGCAGTGCAATCATCAGATGAGGAGCACCACTTATCAGAGTAGATCTGACATTCGTTTCCTGTACAGGCCCACTCTGGCCAAGAAGAGGCAGCTTATCTATGTGCTGACCACCTGGAGGTCAGGCTCTTCCTTTTTTGGGGAGCTGTTTAACCAAAATCCAGAAGTGTTCTTCTTGTATGAGCCAATGTGGCACATCTGGCAGAAACTGTACCCCGGTGACGCCGTGTCATTACAAGGGGCAGCCAGGGACATGCTTAGCTCCTTGTACCGCTGTGATCTGTCTGTTTTCCAACTTTACAACAGCCCCGGAGGTAAGAATTTTACTTCCCTAGGATTGTTTGGGGCCACCCTCAATAAAGTGGTGTGCTCATTTCCCCTCTGCTCAGCCTACAGGAAAGAGGTGGTGGGGATGGTGGATGATAAGGTGTGTAAAAAGTGCCCCCCTCAAAGCCTTAGACTGTTGGAGGAGGAGTGCCTCAAATATAGCACCATAGTCATTAAAGGGGTCCGCATTTTGGACGTAAATGTCTTGGCCCCACTCATGGAGGATCCATCGTTGGATTTGAAGGTGATACATTTGGTTAGAGACCCACGGGCAGTAGCCAACTCCAGGATCAAATCCAGGCACGGTCTGATAAGGGAGAATTTACAGGTGGTCCGCAGCAGAGACCCCAAACTCCGCCGGATACCTTTTGTGGATCCTGGGCACAAAGCGAACAAGAAGGATGGCTCGGACTACCACTCCATCGGAGCCATGGAGGTGATCTGCGACCGCACCTCCAGGACATTGAGGACTGCCTTAAACCCACCCAGCTGGCTCAAGGGGAAGTACATGGCCGTGCGTTATGAAGACCTGGTCGAAAATCCGGTGAAGACCTTGAGGAGCGTCTACCGCTTTGCAAACCTCACCACCAACCATGACATTGAGATGTTTGCTTTGAACATGACCAGTGGCTCCAGTTCCTCATCTAAGCCATTTATAGTCTCCTCCAGGAATGCCACACAAGCTGCTAGTGCATGGAGAACAGTGCTCAGCATCCAACAGATCAAACAAGTGGAAGATTACTGCCACCACTCCATGTCCGTTCTTGGGTACGAGAGAGTGAGAACAGCCGGGGAGGCCAAGGACTTGAGCAAATCACTACTGACACACTCCAAACTGTAAAAACATTCTCACCACCAAAGACCAATTAATTTAATGTTCATTTTGCATAGAGTGCCGTTTCCTTATATTGTGGGATTAAAGCTTTACTTTAAATCTGTGTTCCTGGAGCTACATTGGACGCATTTGGAATGTATCGTCAGTCGAGCAGTTGCAGCTGTATTTGAAGGGACCACTCGTTTTATACCGGAGCACCGGATGGGTTTGACGGTGCAAGGTTGAAGAACATTGACTTGAAAAGTGAAGCTGCAACTATCCCCTAAAAAAACAAACAAAAAAAAGAACAAAAAAAAAAAAAAAAAAAAAAAAAAAAAAAAAAAAAAAAAAAGTAAAAAAAAAAAAACTGAGAAAAAAAAAGCTGATTGCTAATGTTAATTTTTGAGATATGGTTGAAGTCTGAGACAATCACCGAATTGGTTTCTCGTGCCATATGTAGAGGTGTCATCTGAAGAGCAGTAGT
This sequence comes from Apistogramma diplotaenia, assembly GCA_015052665.1. NCBI lineage: Eukaryota > Metazoa > Chordata > Actinopteri > Cichliformes > Cichlidae > Apistogramma > Apistogramma diplotaenia. The sequence continues at coordinate 11,354 of VOQJ01017804.1, read as the reverse complement.
GCTATCTCTAGATTTAAAAAAAAAAAAAAGGAAGATGTTTTTATTATTATTATTTTTTAATTTTTTTCTTGCCAAGTCGTCATAGGATGATATCATACACTGTGGACAACGTCATAACTCTGGCACTGAAAAAGTCTCTCTCAGTGTTGGTGTGAGCAGTCTGTTCTACCATTTCAAATGTTTACAATTGCTTGCTCTTATGAAAACACATCTGGGAATATTGCATTGAGTAAAGTTCACAGTTAACAACTGTACAGTTTATGCATTTGTGTTATTTTCAAATTCCTTGCGGGAAAAAAGGGAGGCGGTTCTCAAAAATGGCCGCAGGGAATTACTCTGTGCTGCTCACCAGCATACAGGGTGTGTGTGTGTGTGTGTGTCAAACAGGTAGGTTATTTTCAAATTCCTTGCGGGGAAAAAAGGGCGGCGGTTCTCAAAAATGGCCGCAGGAAACAACCTGGAATTTTAACCTACCAAAATAAGATGCAGGGTTTAATGCAGATTCGAATACAAATGTGCTATACTGCTTTCCACTTAGCCCATCAACAAGGATTTAGAATGAATTCTGCCTTTATACGAGGAAGGTTTTTCAAATGCACACCCTTTTGTCATTGCTTGAGAGCCATTGTGTTGGAAAGATGCCATATTTGTTGCTATATGAAACATAACCCAAAGTTGCCCTGGAGACTTTTCTGGTAAACATAGATTCTGTTTATACTCTGTGCTGCTCACCAGCATACAGGGTGTGTGTGTGTGTGTGTGTGTGTGTGTGTGTGTGTGTGTCAAACAGGTAGGAAACAAAAGAGCTACATTTGAAAAGTTTGAAATGGACTGTGTCCTTCCTGACACTCGATAGGTTTCCTGTTAATGCTGGTAAATACTAATGCGACCGACACATGATGTTAAAGCAACAACACGTGGTTAAAAGCTCCGCACGGTATCTTCAAGTACACGGCTGAAAAAATGCTAGCCATAATAGCTGGAGATATCATAATAGGTGGTTGGCAGAAGTAATTACAGTTACTGTCAGCTTCAATTTTGTTTACAATAGCACCTTTAAAAAAAAGTGCCAAAGCCGTGATTTCAAAAAGGGAAATATTACATGACTTGAATACAAAGCTCAAGTAACACATTGACTGTGCCGAATGCCTTTTTTTGCACTGTGGTTTCGGTGTTTGGCTCGGGATGCTCAAAACGCATAAAAATTACACTTGAAACGAGAGCTAATGTCAACAATGACAAGGTTACACAGAAACCTGGGAGTAGCTTCTTCCTTCTGTGCAGAGGTAGGTGCGCGTGCTGGCAGGCGCACTTCAACCAAAACACAGAAATGAAATTTTACAAGTCATGCAGAAATTTTTCAGTTTACCTTGTACGCAGCACAATGCAAAAACAGCCTTTTGCATCAGTCGGACCTGCAACAGTAACAAATGCACTTACAGTAATGTTAATCATCAGCTCCTGCTGGGAAAAAGCTCAAATATTCAAATACCAGTGCAAACGCAGAAGAATGCTATGTATATTTTAACACAGAGTGAGAGCTGGAAAAAAGGCACATTCCCAAGATGCACCCATGCATTCACAATATAAAATGAATAGCCCTCGCTTCAAGGACAATGGCTTTATTAATACACGACTAACCATCTGCATATTCACAAAGCCTAACCTTCACAGATCGTATTTGTGCAGTAAACAACACCCCGTTTCACTCAAGAGAAAAAGGGGGCCTTGAGATTTATAATAGTGCGCATAGAAAGCAGCGAAGTGCAGTCTATAATTAAAGAAGTCAGGGCAAAACTCCTCATGCAAATAGCCTCTTTTCCAAATGCTATTAATACTTTCAAGCATTTTGATATATTCGAGCGCTGCAAAGACAGATAAGGCAGACATGGAAGATTTTCGGGCATGCGGGAGGTGGGGGTGGTGGGTGTAGTAATAAATTCAGTAGAACGTATTCAAATCAGTTAAAAGGATTGGAGCAGAAAACAGTGCAATAAAAGTTTAATAAGGGGCCAGGGAAGCGCTAAGCAAAGTTGGCACAAAAATACCATTTCAGCTGATTAAGGGAAATGCTGCAGCGTTCAATCACAGAATACGTTGATGAGTAATCCTCCCTAAAGCTTGAAACCCAGGCATTACGTAACCGAGTAGCATGTAGCTGCTCTGCTTATAATGAATGTGTGACTTAACATATTGCATTTTTTTTAATTGGGAGCTGCTGCTTTATAACAGAGGTGAAAAGTACACTCAACATTTCTATTTTCGTTCTCAAATTCCCCGGAGCAAGTCGAGACAAGAAAATCATCAACAGAGCAACAGGAAGAGCAGTGGCCTTTGTAATTGTTTTTTTTTCCATCTCCCAGTGTGAGTGTGCCTTTGTGTGCACTGGGGAGGTGGTGGGGGGCATGACCTTTTGTGAACCGCTGAAACTCTAACTCCCAGTCAGCTGCTGGCAGATATCCTGACCACTGACCCCAGTTCACTGTGGGAGGTGGGGCTTTAGCATCAGGGAGCAATAGCTGATGGGACGAGGTTAGAGTTGAGTCCTGGAGCCGTTTGCCTCCCTCGGGTGAGCTGGAGCAGTGCCAAGGCCCAGGTCTCCATCCAGCAGATCCTCCTGTTGCTCTGAGGCAGAATCGCTTCCTGAAGATTCATGCTGGCTGTCTGTTTTCTCCACATTGAGGGTGGTTTTGTTTGGTTCCATCTCACACAACTCTTCCTCATCCTGAAAGGCAAGTGGCAAATACCTCACGTTCCTTTAAAAAAAAAAAACTATTACTGGCATGTTGTAACGCAGAACAAGTCTTACCTCCTGCACATGGCGGCTACTGAAGACTCTGGCAAATGCGCCACACCACTGTGGCAGCGAGTCAGTCAGCGGGGGGCCACAGTGAGTCAGCACTGGCTTTAGATATCTGTGACATTGTTAAGGGACAGTTCCAAAAGGGTGCATGTGCCAGTGACTGTAAACAGGGGAAGAGGATACAAGGGTGCACTGTAGTCTGGCCTGACCTCCGGCTGCACAGTCATAACAACAATAACTAACAGGATCAAAGCATGTCTCAGATTTTTTGATTTTATAAGAATGAGTGCGACAATAAGCAACTGCAGCACTTCACAGATTCATTACAGAGGCTCAGAAAAGCCACACAGATCAGCTGCAATGCTCGAGTCAAGTGTTAACGATGGTTACGGCCCGTTTTCTTTGTTATCGGCTGATGCTGGAGCAAAACCGTTTGCTAGAAAGCAGCGGTCAAAGTGAATCACTGCAGTGCATCATAAACACAGCCATGAAGGCTGTGACTGCACATTACTGCAGCCACAGCCTGAATGACCACACCTCCGGCCGTTATTTATATATAAAGATAAAAATGAGAGGTTCAAATCTAAAATGGTGCTAAATCAAAGCAATAAAAAATACATCTGAAAGAGTATTATTTCCCTTATGAGGTCATTGTCAGCTTACTGTCGTTAAGTGCAATTGGCTTTCCATTTTGAAGACAGCACACTGCACAGAGCTGGATATTAGTCATTCAAGCTTTAGGTGCTTGAGCTATTTTTGTTCCCGACTCCTAAGCTGCTAGCATATTTAATATACATAGCTCTTGTCAGCTGAGTAGTTGTCTTAAGGAAAAGTTCCCATGCAACAAAGAAATATTTTTCAGGAGGGGATACTGCATAAGAGCCAACTGGCAGAGGGTAAGACGGAGAAAAATTATTTACTCATAGAAAAAAGATGGGGGTGGGGCTAAGCAATTGGGTTATCTACTTTCAGCAAATTGGGTCAGCCTTGTATTGGAGTGAGACTAGAGGCAAGGTCACGAATGGCTCATAAATGTGATAAAGTGCAGATATAAAACATAGTGAAACAAGCATTTTGATTTTTGATTGTTGAGAGCAGAAGACAGGGTCACGTTTGACGGTGGAAGGTGGTTATTAAACGATAATAATGACTTATTACTTCCTCAAACAGCTCTTTTCAGAGCAGAGGTTAGAAAGTATGCTGGTGACACTTTGGAGCACGCTGCTTGTTTATAATTCATAACTACCTTCCTGCAAGAGTTTATAATTTGCTCAACTTGTGCCTTAGACAAAACAACAACAACAAAAGGACAAACTCTTACTTCACAGGTGGCACCAGTCCTAACCTTTGCACCTCAGTGCCTTTAATAAGTAACATGGGAATAACGTGGTGCACAAGTGCACAAGCCCCTGGCATGTGAACAAGAAACAAGTGGAAGTGGAAAATAATCTCATATGTAAATTGGCACCAGCTCTTACGTTTTGGTTCTGTTGTTGAAAATGTGCGAGAGGTTGGAATTATGAGCACCATCCTGCCAGCTAACAGGATTTATTTATAAATGTCACAAATGAGAAACGGAGAGAGAAGAGGGAGGGGTCTAAGGAGGAAGAGAAAGAGAGAATAATGACTTCCTTGGGATGTGCCCGAGTGAGTTGTCTTCCTGTTGGCACTGTGTCCTCCTGTTCCATGCTGGCATGATACTCGACAGTGATGGTAATTATAACTGCTGGGTCTGTTTTCTGCTACACAATAGTGTCAGATTAATGTGCGTTTGTGTGCGTGTGTGTGTGTGTGCGAAAAGATGCTGAGTAGTCATGTGAGGGGAAGAACACCAACTGCTGCTTCAGCCACCATCGCAGCAAGCACGAGTCCCTCGCGATGCAACCCACACGCCACCTTTTCCTGACCTTTCGTGAGTGGAGGAAAGCATTAGTTGTGTAATACGTTTGCTCAGCTACTGGAGTTCAGAGCACCTGAGACAGCTTCACAGATTATCTGAATGACAAAGAACGTAAGGAGCTGAGAACAAGGAAGTCTGGGTCTGTAAAAAAAAAAAAAAGACTTCCTGCTTCTTCATAGACTTTACGAAATCTTTTAATCAGTGTACGTTTGCCAGAAACGCCATGTCAAGAGCTATACTGGAAATACATCACCAATGAGGTGGAGGTTAACACCCCCCCCAACCCCGGAAATGAGATAAACAACAAATAAATCAACTTTGGTGATGCTTGCAGATTTGGCTTAACCCATAGACAGTTTATAACAGACAGACAGACAATAGCCAGAACCGCCTGGTGATTTTTGCAGCCCTGCTCTTCTTGAGCTTTCTGACTGTCACCATGTGTTTTTAAAAGCAAATAAACAGACACTACTGTGGTGCACATTCACAGATCCTTTCTGACCGCAGAGAAGCTTTGCACATCCTGCTTCATCATGCAGTTCACTCTAAATGGGACTAAAATTTACAAAATGAACCTTATACTGTAATAAAAGAAACAATTAAGATAAATAATTTTCCACACAATCAGACTTATTTTAACAATAAAGAGGTTGTTGGCTTTATTCAACTTAATTTCCCTGCATATTTCCCCCCGGTCCTCTGCACCCCAGCTGAAGTGGCTCCATGCGCCACAGTTTGAGTGCGTCAGTGCATCTGTGGCCCTGGAGAGGGTGACCACTATTTTAGGATTAAGTAAACACTGCAGGTGAAAACGTCTGGTGTAAATGCTTTTACATGCAGCTTTACTGATTATACAGAAATTGTAAATTAATTAATAAATAAAAAACATCCACTGGTCTCAGTAGGGACTCAGCTAGGAAACAGTTAAAGCCCATTTAAAATAACCACGCACCCTAACTCAGAGCTCACGCTCCAATACCGCTGCACAGAGCTCCACCACAAGACCAGGTGCCACCATAAACCCTCCTACCCCCAGTGAGCACACCAAGAAGCTGTAAATACAACAGAGGGACAAAGGTTAAAAATCGTTAGCACAATATCATAAAATGAAGCAATAGGTCAGGTGGTACTTCATTAACATAATATTTATTTTAAAATTAACTTTATGACATACTTCTAAGGAAGCATCCAGTCCCAAGTTATCAGCTATAGTGACTCATCTACCCTGGATGAGATCACTCCGAAGTGACAAAACTCTGAAGTGACAAATTACGGACAGATATTTACTGCACATGTATAGCTTGGAGGACTGTGCTGAATCGGCTTTTTTCACCGAGCAAGACAAAAGTCTACCGCACTTAATGCATGGCCTTTAGTTAACGAAGCACCTCCCACAGTTCTCAGTACTGCTAATTCTCCTAGGGTCCAAGGAATTCCTGTTCACTGCACATCAGTTTTGTAAATACAAGGATATACTGTACCACTGTGAAAGGGTATGCATAACGAATAATTATGCATGTCTTGCGCACAATGCAAAATGTCAGTAGGACATATTTACAGTGAGTGCCACTAACCTCTAATTGTTACTTCTCCAGTAGTATTGTTTATGCTTTGCTCTTGTAATACTAAAAATATGGGTAACAATTTGGGACTTGATTTTCAAGCCACTCAGCATCCTTGTAATTAACCATGTTCTATCTCCTAAACACGGGTGGAAGCCATGGGTGGCCTCTGGGATGCCAGATCCAAAACAAAAACGCTGGTTTCCACAGTATGCAAACCAATTCAGCTGGAAAGATCAAACAGGCTTTGATGTCCCTTAGAATGAGTGCTTGTCCTTATGAACCCCAGAGCCAGGCTGACGGGGAAACAGTTAAGGAAGCAGCAGTGTGCCTCTAGGATGCAGATGGCGAGCCAAGTTGAGGCTCAATTACTTGGCAGCAGGATTCAGGCTGAGGCTCCTCTCACCTGGTCCACTTCAAAGCATCTTCAGAATATGTTTTTCCTCCTCATCAATAGGAAATACTGGTCGGAACTATGCCTTTCATCCTGCTTCTCTCATCTCATCTTTTCTTGCCCTCTCTCATATTTAGATGCTTTACATGTTTCCGAAAACCCACAATATACACACAGTCTGTTAAATGAATACAGAGCTATATCAAATTAACCCACTCTTGATCTAGTCAATATTTAACATCTAAATATGTGTTAAACCTTGAGACAGGCGTGTTACACTTCTGCAAAGGCATTTTTGAATCTATGTCCTCTGAAGCTGCAAGAGGAAGAAAGAGTTTCATGTAAAAATGGTGCCAGGAAATATGTCTTAACGTGTTCAGAAAATTTCTCAATATATCCAACCACATCAGCTTTTCCTGTATTTTGTGATTCAGTAATCTGAGCTTGCATTTGACTGGAATCTGTACTTAGCAATGATTTTCCAAAATACAAACATTGTGTTCAGTTGTCATCAAGTAGCAACTTCTAAGGTTGAAAACATAAGCCAATACTGTATATGGCAAGAGCCAGAATCTGTAGTTCCCCAAGTGACCACTTGAGGCCAGTTCCAAAAGCAAGTCAACAGACTTCAACGATTACCTCTATAGCTGATAGAGCCCGACTGATATAGGATTTTAAGGCCAATATTTAGTGATTTAAAAACCTGATATAGTGCCCAATATATTTTTTCTTCAAGCACACAAAAAGACAACTGTTATGTGAAGTTATGAGTCTTTACTAATATGGAAATGCATATTAAAAACAAACTTGCTTTATTGTAGCAACAAGTCACAGAGTACTCTGTTTATCTTCTGCCAACAGCTAAACAGCAAAACAGCTAATATAGGCCAATAATATCGGCTGGCCCATATTATCAGTTGGGTTCTAATAGCTAATTTACACCTACATGACAATCACACAAGGGTGAAAATTCAAGTCACTTGATTGGATATCTCTGCTGTGGCTGGGGACTTTTAATACAGTTCTCTGTTAAATACTAAGGTTTAATAAGTGATTGAGGTTATCAACAGCTTATCAAAGAAGTCTTAGCATAAAAACTGTTTTCCTAAGTGGATGGCTGTACTGCCCCCTGGAGGCTATTTAAAAGAATGCAGGTTTAACACACTTGCGCTAGATTTAGTGATGCACCCATATAGTTTGTCTCGCAAAAGTTTGCTGGCATTAGCTGATAACTTCACACTCTAACCCCTTGTCCAAATACAATCAGTTCAACGAAAGCCAGCAAAGGAAGGCCAGTATATTAAACCTGCATTTTTTTATTGCCAAACAGGTGCAATATAAGTGGTTACCAAAAAACGTCAGTCCTAAAGAAGTGCATAGGAAAGTGGCCCTCTGTTCTGACCTCCGTATACAGTTTTATGATGCCTTTATTGGCTTACTCTCCCATATAGAATTAAACATTAAGTTGATTTGTGAATGTTGTTCTATATAAGTGTCAGAAAGGAGTATTATCCAGGAAGTGATAATTGGCTCAGCAGCCAATATGTGGGGTTTTACAGTCAGACCCACCCTTTCTTTTCACATCTGACATGGTGACCAAGATGGTGATGTGACAATGATAATCAAAGCTTCAAATTGGGACTTTACAAACCAAAGCGTGATGTCATGCGAGCTACATTCATCTATTTTCATCATAGCAATCAAAATGCTAATACAGAGGGTTCAAAGCAAAGCTTGGCAAACCAAGCCTTAACTTAAATTTAAGTTAAATTAGTGCAGAGAGAAGAAAGCACAGATAAAAAGTTTCAGTATTAGGGGAAATGTTGAATTAATTCATTTTCACTGGTGTTGTATAACCTGAGATATTCATATATAATTTTCATATTCTGTCAGAAATCATATAACTCTTACAGTCTTAAAAAGGCAAAAACAGGCTTTCTTCTTCCATAATCAAAGGTCAGTGACCTAACCTGAATAATGCCAATTCTGCATCTGCATTCACTTTAAATAAAAAACAATAAAAAACCAAAACTAAAACAGCCCAGTCATCCATTAAATGACTGCTATTAACAGAAATGCTTTCAGTCCATTGTTTTGCAGAAGAGATAAAGCCCACAAAGTCAAACGATGTCATCCTATCCAAGCGCCAGGTCATGAAGTCGTTCGGCGGTAAAAATAAATTAGCTTAAACTTAATGCAATCCTGGTGAAATCCCAGGGCAGAGAGCACAGCTGTTTTCTTCCTGCCAAGTCATCCAGCTGCACGCTCTGCTTACAGGACCACCTCGCCATGTAGTGAACAGCAATGGAGGCAGCAATAATTTGATATTTTGGGAAATACCAGTACTCAACACCACTCCCACAGAATAAGATTGCTGCTAGTAGTTGCTTAGCTTTACTTAGCATAAAGACTGCTAGAGGATGAAACTGTTAGCCTCAGGTTTTGACAGACAGAGCCAGCTTAGCTTTTTTTCTTGTATTTCCACACTAGCTGACTAATCTTTTATTTATTGGTGCTACAGACAAGAAACTTCCTGCACCTTATACTCCTGATTGCCTGAAGATAAAATATTACAATGACAGATAAAGACTGAAGTAAATTTCTGAATATATCCCATCAATTTATCCCGAAGTTGCAGAGGAATGCACAAATGTATTCTTGCACAGAGCAAAGGCTGTGGATTTTGATCCCATCATTTATAAACAGAAATGAATGGAGGAGTCAGCTGCATGAGAAGCACTTTGTCACTACATAACTCAAACTTCTGTCAAAAATTAAGAACCTTTTCGATAAATGTGTCCTAAAGAACATCTTTCACCAGGGAAACTAATATAAGCACAAATGCTTCTGATGTGACTGCACAAAGGCGGTCATAGATGTAGTGTATGCTTGCTAGTATGCCACGTGCCCACAGCAGTTCAGGAACTTTGTTTGTCCTGGTAGATAAGGGTCTTTCCATGTAATGACACTATTTTTTCTTACTCAGTACTGCTCCACAGACCACTGCATTAATTATTGTGAGTGCAAGCAGATGTGAGAGTGCTTTTGGAGAAGAAAGCAGTGAAAGGATACTTGTAGTCGAGAGAGCGCCACGGGCCCTGTGTTGTGTCTGGCCTCTCTGTAGCAATCTGTGGACCATAAGAGAACCAATGTTACTCACTGACACACAAAGCCCATCTGCAGTGGCTCTGCATGCTGCCAGATGGAAATGCTGAATGCCTGCACCTGTGCATGGTCAGCCTGGCCATATCACATGACCACCGCTTGAACAAGAGGTCAGACCTAATAAAGGGGAAATCCTATTCCCAAAAACTGAACAACCAATAGAGATCCCTTCCCAATACAGTAAGAATATGACCCCCACCCCCCACCACAGCTCTCTGGACTCACATGCATTCATCTCTTTACATAAAAAAAAAAAAAACAGCTTCATGTCTCCACTGGGATCCTCCTCCAGCTTTACTGGCCCTGCTATCTATTTGGCCGCTTGATACACGAGAGATGCTCAGACCTTGTCCCATTCATAGCGGATAACAGTCAGCTGAAATAAGAGGATAAAAGAGAGTGAATGGAGAGCTGCTGGGAAGCAGTGATGGTGGGGTGGGAGAGGTGGGTGTGCGCACAACCAAAGGCCACGCTCAGAGGGCCTCCGTTCTGTTCGGTTCTGGAAATTACGCAGACCATCACTAAAAAGGAAGCAAAACCGCATTTCCTCTTGAAGTGTTCTTCACTTTAATGTCACACGGTCTTAAAATAAACAGCAGACACAAGATTAAAGGCTAGAAGAACATTATGTATCGGTGGGAGAGGACGGAAGGATGTGCTGTAAATACAGTATTTGCAGAAATTATACATATTGGTAAATGTACACATGTACAGTTCTCTAAAACAAAAACAAAAAAATCGAACTACTCCAGTATACAACTGAATACTGTGAAGAGAGCGAATCTGAAGCGTTACACCATGTAGCACCTTTGTGTTAACCACAAAACCATGTGACGTTTCAGCGAGGCTTACTGCTTACAGTGCATCATAGTGTACATGCAGGCAGAACGACTCCTTATAACACAGTGCAACTTAAGCTTTATGACTGTGAATGATATAAACTGTTGGGTTCTACCTGCCAAACTTACCTGCGACACAAATTATGAGTTGTTTTTTTAAAATTGTCTTTTCTTTAAACAATGTGCTGCTTCTTGCCAGCATTTTTTACACATACATTAGCTCATATTTAAAGTTCAATGTGCACTTTACTTTTTAAATATATTGCAATGATGCTCACATAATCCATTTATAAACAGTGGCGCTAAAATACCATGTTTGAGAAGCAGTGGCTGCACATCAATGCAACTGGTTAAAAAGATCAATTTTAGCATTATAGTTTGCATAACATTTTTTTCTAGAAGGAAGCTTAGAAAGCATTTCTATTAAAGAAAGGACCAAACACTGCAGATTAAAATACAATTTAATTCCAGGAAAAAACAAAAGCAAGAAGATGAAAAAATATGGTGACTACCTTACCTCAAAAGAAAGATCCTCTATGCTGTCATCAGGATCCACCCCCACTCTGTAGTGAATAATAAAAACAGTCAAATCCTGACTCACTATGCACTAACAATGATGATAAAATAATAGATGCTTGCACAGTCTAATGCTGCATACAGCTTAGCAAAAAAAAAAAAAAAAAAAGAAAAA
>VOQJ01017802.1:12406-24239 GCA_015052665.1 Apistogramma diplotaenia | reverse complement strand
AAAAAAAATTATAAATAAACCCCCCCCCCCCCCCCCCCAAAAAAAAGAAAGAAAGAAAAAGAAAATTGTTTAAGATCACTGATCTTTACAGGAATAAACATTCCTGGTATATAAGAGTAAGAATATCTCAGAGACTTTGTCTAAGTTTGTCTAACTGGGAACTGTTGAGTGCTGTTGACAAACAGTTGAGCTAAGTAAATGAAAATGAATGAATTAAATATTATGCACTTTACTAAGCCAAACATCCTCAAACCAGCTCTCAGACATTTAATCTCCTCGAAACTATGACCGTGTTCTTGCCAGCCTCATGAATCCCGATCTTGTCGAGCAGGCCAAGCTGGGGAATCTTCACCATGTTGTCAGAGATGTAAACAGCCTCATTGTCTAGGTATCTGATATGCTCTGCTGTTCTTCACACACCATCCGGTCATGATTGTCACCAGTATTCCATTTTCTTAAAGTTTCGTTCACCCCCGTTAGTCTGTTTAAAAACTGTTATCTTTCTTTGCATTATTGAACATTACATTAAAAATATGAATTGTATGAGGGTCATGCTGTGACCTCACAGCCAGAAGGTGTATTTCTGTGTGAAGCTTGTTCTCTCTGTGCTTTGATTGCCACATTTCCAAGACATTTGTTTGTTTGTTAGGTTAACCGGTGATTCTGAATTGGCTGAAGGTGTAGATGGTTGTCTTCCCTTCTCTATAAGTGCTGTGTTTCATGGTGTGTCAGCTGGGATAGTCTCCAGGCAAATCATTACCTATATTTATTTCTTGATTATTTTATTATCACCGTCAGTAGCAAAAATGTTACACTGGATCTCCAGTTGTTTAGACATCTTTGTTTATGAATACATGCTCATTGATTTCACTTTTTCATATAAAACGAGAAAGTGGTCAGGACTATTAAGGAGGATGGCAAATTGTTTGTTAAAGGGTATGGGGCATCATTCATTTTAGTGGCTCTTAAAAAGGAGTTGATGCATAATTGTGGTTTAAGTGGTGGATGAAATCCTGGCTTTCTTGCTACAGCGTGCATTAGATGGCCATAAAACCTTAAATGTACAAATGCATGCATGTGACATTACAGAACAACACATTTCTATATAGACTATACATTTTAGGAAGTTAAACCTTTTGTGTAAAAGGTTTAATTTATAGGCAAGCATCCTATAAGTGAGAACAAGTCAACAAACATGCAAACAGACAGCCACAAAAGTCAAGCCACCCAAATTGTTTTGCGTAATAATTTAGTTGGAAAAATATTTGGCATTAGCTTTGCTGCTTGTAGTGTGCACAAGAAATTCCACACATTCCTCAGTAAATGTGACTTAGTGTGTGGGAAGCACACAACCACTGATGCAGCACACAACCGCTCAGGTATGTGTTTATACCATACAAATTTGCTTTCAACTGAAAGCAGAATAGTATCATCTGAATGTGACAACAGAGAGCGGAGGTGTGTACCAGTTTCAGGGGACTGGTGGAAAAAGGAGGTGTGTCTTTAACTTGGCTGAGAAACAAGTCCAGGCATGCTCATCAGCTCAGCTCTAAGAACAGGACACCAAACACAGTTAATGAAAGTAAGAATCAACATGTATTTCAGATGAAAGGCAGCTTAGTGAATTATCTTTTGTAGCAGAGTTGACTCATGTAACTGTGAACTTGAATTGTATTTCAGCTTCTTTTTTTTTTCTTCTTTTTTTTAAATCTTTTGTAACCAGGCACCATTTTTTAAAAAAAACAACACCACTAGCCTCACAGAATTACATATCAGACTCCATTTCCTTATCTCTGCGTTCGGCATCTCAAGCCATTTCCTAGTGGACAGACTCTTGCAACAGAGCAAATAATTAGATCATGTCTAAGGCAACCTCTCACTGGCCACTAAATGTGATTTGGAATAATTTTCATTGGACTGATTGGATTAGACTGCTACATGGATAAGAAGTGGGTTAGATGCACACATGCTGTCGGCTAACAGTGTTTGCAAGGTGCCCGTTACCCAGCTTTTTTTGTAGTATTGAATTGTAATCAGCATAAAGTCAAATATAAACATGCTTTCCATGGGTTCGTTGGTGTATGCTTCATTTAAAGGGAAGTATTATTAACATAATATGGCTAACATACACATTTACACACACACCTTCACCCACAGATGCCTTTTATGTCTGACTATGGAGAAGTCATTCATCTCACTGTGCAGTGGGGGTGCAGTGGGATCACCATGAGTCTGCAGCACAACCTGCTGTAGTGTGAAACTGGGGGTTTGATGTGAAAATATCTACAATATTAATCTGGAATATCATAGATGGACCTCTTTGTGTTGCAGGAGTGAATAAAAAAAGCCATGCTTGAAATTCAGAGTGGGATGGTGCACTTTGTGGCATGTGGGCACAGCTTGTTGAGTAGTGGCTGATATTTTTGGTTCTACCCACCTATCTTGAGCCAGCCTGTTGTAGGTGTTCTGCAGTGTAGAAATGGTGTGCAGTAGGGGTTGCGGCGGGCAGTTGTTGCCAGGGGAGGTGGTGTGTTATTTTCAGTCCATTGTGTCTACTTCCTGTGGGTCAGGGGTTATTGGAGCAGGGTGTTGGAGACTTGACGGAGTGAGAGGAGGGGAGGGAAGTCAGCAGGGTAGGCAGGAAAGTGACCAGACTCACTCGACAACAGCTCAGCAGCTTGCTTACCTTGCTTCTCTTGCACTGTTTTTTTTTATCTGAGTTAGGCTTGGACTCTTCAGAACCAGGTAAACATATATAAATTCAATAACTAGACTGCTTCTCATTCAGGATTTTGGTCTTCTCCTTGTCGTCGCAGTTCTGCTGCTATGATTACTTAACAAACAGCGGTATCTTTGCACATTTCAACAGTCGGTCAGAAATAGACTACAGTATTTGTCAAACATGAAAAAATTACATTTTTGTTTGGGGTGTAAGACATATGGAAGATGGGAGATAGGTGGAAGTTTAACAGCTCTTCGGTAGCCTAAACACCACATTATGGTTGTGTATATGGAGCATCTGGTTGTCATGATCACTAATGGCAACACTTTTTCTTTAGTGTCCTTGCACAATTAATCCTTATGTAAATAATGGAGTGTAAATGAGCAGCCTTAAATGTCGTGGCTAAAAATGGAGTCTATGAATCTCTATCAAAAAAATATAGCGCCAAATTGAAGATTTGGTCTTTTATGTGTGTGTCACAGGCAGGACCAGATGTTCAAAATGGCCACATTTTTGTTGGAAATTCTTCAAAAATAAGTGAGAGCTTTGTCTTTGCAAAGGAAATGGCCATCATGACTGCAGCAACTTCCAGAGAGTGCTGTGACAGCTCTAATGTCAGGAGGGACTTTGTCTTTATGAGCAGTATTAGAGACATTTTGAGGCCACCTCAGATAGTAAGCAGTATTTGATTGGGACTCTAGTGGGAATTGATAACCATGTTGCTGCACAATTCACCTGACCTGTCTTTATCTATAAAGTGGATAAAAGTGCTTGTTTTTTTTCCTTGACTGTGCTTTTTCCTGTGGTACTGGCTGCAAACAGGGATATTTTGATTGTTGTATTAATAGAACTAGAGTAAAACAATATGCATACTGAATACAATCTCACCCACAAACTGATATATCACTGGCTATACAATGTGAGCAAATCATTGAATTCTCTTATAAAGTTGTCACAGTGCAGATGTGATTTGGGTTTTACTGCCTCTGCCCGCAGTGTTAGATGTTAATAGTATTTTAGTGAACTGTGCATAGGATTCCCTTCAGTGAGTCATTCGCTTCCAATGAAGGCAGTCATCACTGTCTAGTTGCATCATTTGGCCATATAAATGCATTCCTCAGTTTTTATGGAGAACCTATGAGACATTAGCTGTTTTGCAGCCTTGGGTAAATTTTTAGCGAAGGTTCTAAAGTTAGCACCCAGCAAACCCCTAAACACAGTCACAGTGACAAAAGAAGGCAAAACAGGAAATCTTTTTGCTCAGAGTGTGTGTTGGGAACAGATGACCAGGAAGATAAAAAGTGCTTACAAAGTGGAAACTTCCACAAAGGGATGTTATTTTGCTTTGTGTGTATTTTTTCTCTCCTTTTTGCTGCTTCACAAAGACCAGTACTTCCTGGAAAACCTAGTAAGAGACACATACTTTAATTGTAGTGAAAAAACTTCTAATATATACATATAGTTTCCTGCATTATTGGAAAGTACTGACATTTCTGTGCTCCTTCAGTCATACTGGATGTGAGACTGTGTTAATATTTAAACCCACTCCACTGGGGTTAATGCTTTACCTTATGAGTACGGTTTCAGTCTGAGCCTGTCTGAAAGTGAGACCGGGTGGCCTGCCATTCTCTCAGCTACACTTCGGAACAGCCGATCGGTTCTACTTTTCCTTGGACTCTCTTGTGCTTTCCGAGTGTTACATCTTCCCCACCTTCTCCCTCTCACTTTCTCTCTTTTGGTCTTTCCCTCCTGCTGTCTGAGTACACTCTAATGAATGATATGGGATGATTGCTTGGCTGAGAGTTCCTGTCTCCGCCCTGCAAGGAAGAGTTAGTACAGAAACGACAGCAATTACACAGCTGCCTATCCAAGCCAAAGGAGTAACAGGGGTACTGTAGTCCTGGGCTGTATGGACACGAGATGAGGGCCACGCAGTTGGTTTAGGGCGCATCATCAACAAAGCTTCAGAGAACTAAGTAACTGCTGCTGCAAACCTGGGTAAGCGTCACTGTTTCATTTACGTGTCTTTTCTGCTCAAAGTCAAAGGTCATGTCACGCTTTTTCAGTTTTACTATCCTTCAGTTGTTTCAGTGTCCTTCTGTGTATTTAAAGCCATAGCAAGGTGGTTGCGATTTTTGCTTTTACAACATAGTAACAGGGGTATTAGATTGAAGTAAGGAGTTTGAAGATTCGTGATGTTATCTTGTTATCTTGTAACTTGAAAGCCCAAAAATGAAGAACACCTGTTTGCCCTTCAGACGGCTTTTCATGAGAACGTCTTTGTGTGCCCTGTTTGCAAAGATAGCAGTATGACTACCAG
Organism: Apistogramma diplotaenia; assembly: GCA_015052665.1. NCBI lineage: Eukaryota > Metazoa > Chordata > Actinopteri > Cichliformes > Cichlidae > Apistogramma > Apistogramma diplotaenia. Next base: position 19,197 of record VOQJ01017802.1, on the reverse strand, counting down.
GGTCTGTGTTCTTTGGACAGCTACCGTAGATTGTTGGGGCTGGGGTCAGATGGCGCCTGGCTGGGTGAGAATTTCACAGCTGCACATGAAAGCAGAGTGACCGTGGGATGGTGGATTGAGGGAGGGAATGGCTGTGTTGATGATGAAGGAAGCGAACTGGCGTGTTTTGATCCTGCAGTAGGTGTTCCTAATGGGTCAACACATTGTTGAAGAGCATTCATATAGAATGCTGCACACGTTTCGTTTTTACTGTACACAGCAGATGTCTGTTAACCAGTTTATTTCTGGCAAAGCAGGAATGCACAAATGGCAGCTCCACAGTATATGTCCAGTTGCATAAAACAACTGCCATGATTGGTCTTACAGCCTGTACACAAGCTGGTGTTGGCTGCATAGGATTCTACACAGAGCCACATTAACTTGCTATTTGGTTGTGCAAAAAGAATGCAATATTATCATTTGTAATTAAGCATCTTAAAACTGTTTCTTAAAGACATTCTCATATTGAAATATCGTGGTTCTGAATAATTATGTTCCTGTAAAGCACAAAAAGCCTAAATGAATACGTTTCATCCATGACCATGTGGTATCTGTAGGAAGATAATGTCTTTAATTATGTTTAATTATATCCATATAGATGTGCCTTTTAATATAGCAATGAAAATCTGCTGATAATGATAAGGGCTTACTTTAATAGGTACACTGCAAAGATGGGCCCAAAACATCAAACAATAACCTGTTCTGAGGAATTTTTAAACATGCTTTCTAGAACAAGGCAGAATCTTTGCATATGTGACTAAAGTGACTTTTCTCATTCACTGCGTTTCAGGCAATGACAATAAAATATAATTTGTTGTTTTTACAGTGCCATGTGCAGCCACAAAATGAGCAAGAATTAAATTCTTCAAGATCGTTGCTGCTGCTTATAGTCAGTTTTGTGTTTGCTTTTCATCAGACACAAAACTGGGGAAATGTATAGAGAAATGCCTGCAAAGTAATACACAATTAAATAAGAGCACATAGAGACCTGAAGACCTCAGTGCTTTAATGGAATTGTAAGTCTTGAGCTTTGGCTCTTCTGGAAGAATTGAGACTTGGGATTCTCACTGTTGTGTTTTTTGACCTGTGTGGGAAGATGGGGTGCTTGCATACAAAGGAACAATGTGATGTGTCTTGTTTTCTCTTGGAGAGGAGAGAAATGAAGAGTTTCACTCTGAGATGGGAGCAACGCTATGCTGTGGAAACAGTTCATAATTGAGAAGTTCGTAACCTGTTGGGAAATGCTTTTTTTTCCCTCTCATTGTGGGTGTTTCTAAGATGAACATTCAAGGGTTCAGTAGGACGCACACATAAGCTAGTATTGTAGTTACTTCATTTTGTTTGCCTGGGTGGTCCTATCTTTAGCTCTGTTCTCTATCTCTCTTTGTTAATTTCCTCTCCTGTCTGTAGCCTCAGTACTGCAGGTGAAAGAAAATGAAATGTGTATTTCTTATGAAAGAATTTATTTAGACAATTGATCACCATGCCAATAAAGAAAAACTAAGGGTCAAGGGCTCATTCTTAGACCAGTAACATAACAGAACATCGTGTGAACTTGGAAATGACCCCTTGCGATTTCCAACTCATTTTCCAAGATCAGGTCACATATGCCAAATTGTCCCTCCAGTTATCGACAGTGAGTTTACTCTTTTTATATCGTGTTGTGCATTTATTCATTACTTATTATTAATCCCTGTCTCTATTCCGCAGCATGTATCTTGTCCTGTCTCTCTCTCCTCAGCCCCAACCAGTCACGGCAGATGACTGCCCCTCCCTGAGCCTGGTTCTGCTGGAGGTTTCTTCCTGTTAAAACGGAGTTTTTCCTTTCCACTGTCGCCAAGTGCTTGCTCATAGGGGGTCATTTTGACTGTTGGGTTTACTTAATTTTTATGCGGTTTTTACCTTACAATATAAAGCGCTTTGAGGTGACTGTTTGTTGTGATTTGGCGCTGTATAAATAAAATTGATTTGAATTGAATTGAATTAATGAAGCTCTTAGACAATCCTGCTTTGTGCCTTTATGTTTCTGCAGGGACGCTGCTGGTGACTAGAGAAAAAAATTGAGTACTTTAAAAATAAAAAAACAGTCTTAAGTTTAAAATAGTCTGTAAAATACTACATGTGTATTTATTTTGTCAATTAATGTTAATCACTTCGCTTAATCATCACATAGTCTTATAAATGCATCTGAAATATGCAGGGCTTTGAGCCATGTGCTATTTAGCAAACAATATTAATGCCAGATTAGCATGCCTAACATCTAAAAACCAACAGTCATTGGGCGTTGTATAGTTATAAAATTAAGAGTCATTAAGTGCTGTCACTCACAAAATGTTTGTTATTGGTTTAACCAACTAGTATTTCTGGTGCAGTCTGAGAGTGGCAACCTTTTACCAACTAGTGGACAGCTCACACAGATCCCTAATTGATCCCTACTGCACCATCACACTTCATTGAGCCTGTTTAACTTCTCTGTGGATGCAACCCTTAGGGCCACTCACAATTTTTTAACAGACCATGTACACCAATCTCAATATTTCACTACTTAGAGTTATGTTATTATAAAGCACAAAAGCCACAGCTCAGCATGTGTAAATTCCTATTACCATCTCATATCTACAGCATGGTAATGCTGGCAATATCTCTATATTAATTTTCCCACTGTTACCTAGCTACCAAGGGTGCGTTTCCTGTTTGTTTGCTTTTTTCTTTGTTTTCTTTGTTTTTAGTTGCTTCTTTAATTATGATTTATTTTAAAATAATTACACTCAGCCTGTTCCACATACAAAGAATTGGAGAGAGACTTGAGCATAAGAGCTTTCCTAATTTTTAAAACACCATAAACCCTCGTTATCTCAACCTCCAGTCACCGACTAGATATGTTGTCAGCACTGGGAGCAGTATTTGGGGTTGGTCTTCTACCATGGTAGAGGGTTTTATGAAGAAGGCGAGTACAGGAAGCTGTGCATGCTGTGGCATCTCTGACCTCTTTTTATTGAGAGTGCAGATGGGAAACCAAATCATAAAGTCTCCACAGGAAGCAGGGGGGAGGCTCAGATCCAGGGAAAAGGATGGAGTCTTCAGATTCTACAGAAGAAAGAGAAATGCAAAGAATGTTATTTCCGTACAATTATGAGTTATGCATAGACATTAGATTAGCAATGGAAATGAATAAACTAATATTTCATTGCTGTAACCTGGGGAGAGGACTTCTGAAACTGATTTCAGGAAAAGCAGCATGAATTGTGAGGAAACACATTTAAAGACCCCATAAATGCTGTCTTCTTTAATGTGATATATTTCCTCTCAAAGCAAGATCGTGGTTAGGACAAATGGTCCTAAATCAGCATCATTTATAGAGCGAAATGCAGGTGAACAGTCTGGATGAATGTGCTGTCAAAACGTTGCAATATAGCATTATGCCTTGACTTTGACACACACAGTACGTTGTTTGCAGGTAGGTAGCACTCTCCAATAGCACTGTGTGTACCCACATTCGGGTTGGAAATCCAGCTGCTCAGAACACAAAAAACTGCTACTACTAATATTTTTTCACCACAATTCATCATGATTCATTAATAATTTTCACTATCAGATGTCTTTTCTTAAAATATTCTATATTAAATATTTGAGTACATCTAGAAGGTATGGCTGCACCCTTATTTCCCAGCGGGTCGCCACAGCAGATGAATCTGCATGTTGATTTGGCACAGATTTTCCATTGAATGTCGTTCTTTATCTCCTTCTTTTTATCTGGGTTGGCAACCGGCACTAGGAGTGCACTAACTTGTGACCACACAGGCTAGGTTTGTGTTTCTTCTCAGTCTCAAATCGCGGCGTAAGGTAAACATGTTAACCCCTAAACCACAGAGTCACTTTTCATATTTGGGCATATAATCAAATTTGCAATGTTGACATAGACCGCCCTATTGGATAATCACATTTACCTTAATTTTCCCTTTCGTACTGCTTAGTTTATGAAGACACGAAATGCGTTGCAGTTGAACAATAAGAAATAGTATAACTATGAGTAAAAGAATAGTCACACTGACATTTATTTATTTATTTATTTATTTTGGAATATCAAGTGGAATGTATTTCGGTACTTCCACCATATTTTTGTAAAGGCGGCACATACTGCAGCTCTCCTGGTCCCACCCCCATTGATTTAGCAGTGGCAGTTAAGAAGGTCTGGGGCAACCTGATTACATAAAAGAGGAAGTCAGAGGAGGGAGAGGTCACAAACTGCAGACCCCCACACACACTGCAGCACATGATAAAGTCAAAAGGCGCAAACAACAACAAAAACAACGCTTCACTAACCAATTCACCATCCTTAAATATAACAGAATATTACTGAAATACTACAGTGAAGCTTTCTGCTACAGATATGCAGCTTGCAAGGTAGGCACATTATTTTTCTATCTCTACTTTAAGCAATACTTTTAATCGTGTTGAGCTTTATGGTGCATTCATAGCCATGCTGATGATATTTGGTCTAGAAGGCTTGCCATGCAGGGTAAATAGAATACCTGAAAATTGCATCCACCTTTTCTTTCATATACCAGTGCTGCAAAGAACATTGGAAAGGTTTCATTGCTTGATCAAAGCTTATTCATAAGCTGCAGTAACAATCCTCATGCTCATTTTATGGATCCACGTATGAAATTGATGTCTGAATTCTGTTAGCTTCATATGCAGCAGCATAAGGTGAGACGTGAAGAAAAAAAAAAGAAGCTTTCTCAGTGTCACAGTCGGTTAGAATGAAGTACAGGGAAAGAGCTAGTTTTAAAAATCCTTCTTTGGGCTGCCTTTAAAAAAGCAATTCCTCAAGAAGAGGTTTCAAGAAACTCTCATTATCTGTAATTCACTAAGATCCAACTTATATGCCAATTTAATAGGAATTTGAGTCAAAAATTCATGTCCTGTCATTTGGTGCTTGTGCACAGCAGATATGTCGGTGGGTTCTTTGTTAGGAGTAGCTGTGATCCTCTTTTGTGCTCTTGATGGGCTTTAAACCTTGAATGATCAAATAGGTTTTAAAACCTGTTAGTGAAGTATCCCCGTGAAAGAAGTGTTCCTAACTTTTCCTCATCCTAACCTTTGTACTGTCCACTCACTCTTTCTTTGCTGTCTGCTACCAGGTGCCATGTTTGAATGAAATGAACCTTAACTTGGTATTTGATATCTGAAAAGAACGTGTTACTTTGCATGGCCGTTTTATGTCTGGAGTAATTATAAGAATGTACATATGTACTATACCTTTCTGCTCTAAATAGTTTTGGCGTCATTGTTTTAGGTTTGTATAGTTCGTATGCTTCTGGAGGACTCGATGTTGCACTTGCCATCTGCTGTACCAGCTTTAGTTCACTTCAGGTCAATGCATTCGATTTATTCAACAATAATCCAGCTTGCATGACCGTGATCTCAGCAGGGCAATCATAATCGTTTACCTGGAGGAAAGAGACCGGTTGTAGCATTAACTGGCCGTTAGCCACTGCTCGTTGACGGTGGACCTCAGGCATGCACATCTTTCCTGGAGGTCCCCTCTCTTTCCAGCAGGCGGAGGGCTGATGACGCTGGCTAAGCAGTTTCACTTAGCCAAAGGCCATGCACTCTTTCTTGTACGTTAGCTGCCCTCTCCAGTCCTCAAGGATGTAAAAATAGCTGTTTAGCAAGAATCCCAGTCATGTCTCACTAACAAAGACTGATTTATACAAGTTGCAGCACCAAACATAGAGGAGCTTTTGTCCCTCCCCTCCTTCTCTTTCTGCAGACCTCGTCACCAAGGCCATGAGTGCCAAAATCTCTGACGCTCTTGACACTCCTCTTAAAACAGCCTTTGTTCAGCACAGTATAAGGGACGCGATAGTGAGGCTCAAGGAAGCAGTGTGGTCTCTAAAAAACTGCGTATTTGTTTACTGCATTTCAGCAAGATCGCAGTGTCATGGAAATGTTTTGTATTTGTTTGTTTGCCTTTCTGCGTCAGCAATTGCAATTTCATAATAATCAGGTATTTACCCAAATAGCTGAAAATGTCACAGGGACTCTGAAATTCATTCCTTCATTTTTTGCTTTCCCCCAAACTTGATCTGACAAGTGATCACTATTAAAATAAAACTGGCCAGCATTGGGAAGCAGTAAGGGAAAGGAAAACAGGGGTGTTACTGTTTTGGTGTTGCTGTAGTGTGACCTTTCTCTGACTCTACTTAATCACAGGACTTTCCAAATTTGTTGTGCATTTTGACAGTGGAAGGAATACTTGTGCAGATGCATGTCATGCTTAAACGTTTACACAGGAGTAGCTTTAATTATGTGGATTGAAGCTACAGATTAGATTGACAGGTCCTCTGATATGGCAGTAAGCAATGGATTTCATGAATATTTGTCTGAGCACATGAGTAAGATTAGTGAACCTCACAGATATTTTTTTCTTCTTCTTCTTTTTTTTTTTTCACATTTTCTCGCCTCCCTCCCGGCGCCCTTATTCCTTCTAATGAGACCACTCTGAAGAGTACACAGATCAATACCGACACACTGGTTACTGCAGTATGTTTAATTTCCTGCTGTGGAAAGATGTACTGTGCGAATGTGAAGCCAAAATAAGGATTTTTTTTAATATCATATGAAATGACCCATAAAAAATGCAGTGTGGTGGTGATATCTGGCAGATAAAAAAAAAAAGTCATTTACTTTTTTCCCCTGTTATCACTGAAGTCTTGACCTTCTCTCTTTCTCTCTCAACTTCACTT
>VOQJ01017800.1:0-10094 GCA_015052665.1 Apistogramma diplotaenia | reverse complement strand
TGTACTTTTTAGTACAGTTGAATCAGTACTTTAACTTTTACCAAAGTATATTTTAACAGAAGTACTTGTACTTCTACTTAAGTACAGAATGTCAGTACTTTTGCCACATCTGGTTACCGGTAGGTAACAGAGGTGGAGGCTCTGTCATGGTTTAGGGCCACATTTCAGGCAGTGGTTTGGGATATTTTAAATAATTGAATTATACATGGAGAAAATTATCGTCAGATATTGATTCACCATCTAGAAAGCATCTGATTGGCTTCTTTTTCTACAATAATTTAATGCAAACAGTGCAGTCACAAGAACGTAATGATGTCACAGTCTGACGAACTGTAGTGACGACCAGAATTCTCCAGCTACCGTAACAAATGAGTAAGGGCGCCATCAAAATGAAGTAATGACTCTTAACATAGTGTTAATAATTTCACACACATTAGTCACTCCAGAGTATTAGATGCACTCTCCGCCAAACTATGGGGGGAAAAAAGCAACTCTAGTCCAGAAAATATGGTAATTCCAGTGTGTAACAGAATACAGAACTACCATTTGGTACATTTGTATGGTTTGTCAGAAACATTTGTATGAGATTCACTTTTAAATGATTTAAATTTATATTTAAATGACCAGAAGCTATTGTTACATGACTTAACTACATGGTGCATGAAACTGATTACCAGTAGTGTTAATCTGCTGCCTTGTTAGCTGATGCAAAATATACATTTTCAGGAAAATCAAGACAGACAAAGAAAACAAGGAAAAGCAGTGCTGTGGGGACCCCCCCCCCCACACACACACACACACACAAACATACACATACACATATACATGCATACAAAATACAAAGGTCTATTTTTATGGTTAATGCTTTCTCCCCAGTTGTTGGCTCTTGTCTGTTTTTGTACTTTTTCTTTGATCTCCTATTTTATCGCTGCATCTCCTATAAAAGCCTTCTGTAAATACAAGCCGTTATTGAATATATATTATCTATAGCTATTATACTGACATCATGACATTACTGAAAATCTATATATGGATTTAAGGCTGTTTGGGAAAGTATTCACCAAACAGGTCCAGCTCCCAGGACATTTGCTCTTGCCATCCATAACTTCAGCTTTGTATATCCTGAGCCAACAGTAACAGAGCTGAGCCTCCTCAGCTTTAATGATCACAGACTTGGTGACATAATCCTGCAGTTCTTGAGTTCATTCTCAAATTGTTCACCCTGCTTTCTATGGATATTGGGTACTTAACTGTATGTATTTTTAAGCATTTAAGTACTTTAAGTACAGGACACTCATTCCTGGGATATCAGTCGGTTTGGTTCCCACCAGAGTCACAAAATATGTAGTGGCTGGTATTCTGTGGGCAGTTTTGGTTTAAATTATCCACCAGATGTCATTTAAGAGTATCCTTGATCTTAGTAATCTTAATAACAGACGTATTTCTTTGCTCTTTTTTTTTGACAGTTGTTTAGTATTGAACTGTTTAAAGCATAAAATAGTAAAAACAAACATAACAAACTGACATGGTGATCATCCAATTAAAAGCGTATTCTTCCTTTAAACCCCTGTTTGTCTCGATAACATCCACCTTTAAGTAATCCTGTAAACTAAGCTCAAACACCAAGCAGTTTCAGTGTAAGCAGAGTCTGTGTAGTGAGGCGAGCTGGACCCTATGCTGGTGCTGGGTGAGGTTGTTGGCGTTTGCCCTCATCCATAATTACTATGTGTGCTTGGGCACTGATGAAAGCATGCTTTAGAGTAGCAGAATGCGCTGTACATCTGTGTGGCGAGTATTTAACAGTTGATTTAATGGGCAGACGACCAGGGTGGAGCCACAGCTTTAAAACCACCACCTTAAATTTTTTTCAAAATTAACCAGAAAAATATGACTTATACAATTACAGATCTTTTTAGCAAACTTATCATCCCCAAGATGGGTAGCAGTACAATGAGCAGTGGTTATGTACACTAGTAATGCACACAGCAGATAGATTTGAAGCTTTTACTTCAGTCCAAGGAAAGCTTAAGTGTAAAGGCAAGTGCAGTGTTGTGAAAAGCCCCCCCCCCCTCCTAATTTCTGAGTTTATTTGTCACAATTAACTGTTTCATCAAAGAAATTTTAATATTAGACAAACCTGAGTATAACCTGAGTAGAGGGAAAAAATCTACCTGGCCCAATGTGGGGAAATGATAAATTAGCTGTGGTTAACAATTTTTTTGAAATAGATGCTGTCTGACAAAGAGTAGTCAGGTAAAAATGTCAAAAAGCAACACATCATGCCACAATCCTAGGAAGTCTTTGATATCTATCAACTTGGATGGAGCTCCTATGCCATTTCCAAGGCTGTGGGAATCCATCCAACCATGGTGAGAACCACGGTGGAGACGACATGGAATACTTGTTCCAACGGTGGCCAGCCTAAAAAATTCCATTGACTCTTCCAGGAGGTCACAAAAGAATCCAGAACAACAGCTAAAGAACTGCTGACCTCACTTACCTTAGTTAAGGTCAAAGTTCATGATTCTACAACAAGAAACTGACTGAACAAACATGGCATCCATGGGAGAGCTCCAAGGCAAAATCCACTGCTGACCAAATAAAGAACACAAAGGCTCATCTCACGTTTGCCAAAAGATATTTTGATGACTTTTAAGAAAAAATTTTGTGGATTGACAAGATGAAGGTTGAATTTTTGAGTTCCGTTACATCAGGTGTAAAACTAATATGGCATTTCATGAAAAGGACACAAACACGGTGGCGGTAGTGTGATGGCCTGGGACTGCTTTGACTTGCTGTAATTGATGGGACCATGGATTCTGGTTTTTACTAAAAAATAAAAACCTGAAGGAGAATGCCTGGTCATCAGTTTGTGAACTGAAGCTAAAAAAAACAAAAAAGAAAACATTTTGGAGTGGCTTTGTCTGAGTCTAGACTTAAATCCAAATGACAAGTGCTTAGGTATAGATAAAAGCATTATATGTCTTTGTGTGACTGGGTGAATGAGAGTTGTAGTAGAAGCAATGTCTCAGAATAGACTAGAAAGGCACTGTGTAAGTTACCAGACCATTTACCATGAACTGGACTCATGTTAAATCACACTCACTGTGCTCGGTAAAGAAAGCATTACTGAGTTGTTAGAGGAGCTTGCTTTGTGATTACTCATCTCTGTGGAAGCACTGTAATAATTGGCTTGGCTCACAGCACCTTGTAAAGGAAATTGCTGCATTTGCCACCATTTTGTTCACCTGCAAATTTCGTGCTCCAGCTAATCTTGTCAGCCTTTTAATTTTGCATTGGTTTCCATATCATCACTCTAGTGTTCAGCAGGCTGATAGAAGAAAATGAAGGATGTGCCTCATGACCCGACTGTTGTAGAAGCTAATAAATGGTTCAAGTGTGTAATTTTGTGTCTGATGCAAGCAGATGATAACTTCTGAAGGGTTCTAGAGCAAAATGTTTAAACCCCAGTTTTCGCCATTGAAATGGGTCAGTGGCCATCTGAATGAATGGAGCCATACTTGGCTGATAGTATGAGTAAAAGTGTGTAGTGTTATAGAGGCTGCTGCTTAAATTAATTTGGATGAGTGCCCCAAGATAAATAAGTATTTCAGTTGTATTAAATCAATGAAATTAATACAACAGAAATTAAGTATCTTGTGTATTTATAAAAGACTGCTTCATCCATTCTCATATAGGGTCATTTGAGGTTGTCATGGTTACCTCTGCAGGAGGAGACTAAGGAGCAAACCTCCTCCGCCTCCCTTTATTAAAATTTGTGTTATTGATTGGCTGGACTGGCATCTTCAACCCCCCGCCTCTCCTACTTATTCTGCTGGGTTACTAGAGGCAAAGGAAGACAGAACTGGCTCACAATTGTATCGGCCTGCTGTCAATCAAAGACTGCACCCAATCCAGAAAAAGGGACCAAAACAGGGGTCCTTACTAATAAACGTGCTCCTATGAAAGATGACTAGCTTCTGATTAGATGTGTGAATGTATGTGGACTGCCAGTGAACTAACACGAGCTTGATTTTTATTGGAAGAGGAACAAAATATCAGGTTTCAGGGTGTGGTTTTTTTGTGGTTTTTTTAATAAGCAGCAAATACAGTGTTAGTGCGCTGGTGGCTCCAGTGGATGTTTCAGTGTAATGGAGGGTAAGCAATGTGCCGCTTTATTTTGGTGTGCAGCTGACAGGCTGCCTGTAGTCAGGAACTGTATGGCAGCCATGTCTCTGATCTTTTTCTTTGCACATTGTACAGCAGGTGGCCCTGTACATTTTGTATTGATATTCATGAAGTGGACGTTTGCTCACTGCGTGGGCAAAGGCCTGCTGATTGTGTGTGTGTGTGTGTAGCTGTAGCTAATATCTGTGTTTACAAAGTGTCCTGTTGAGCAGGACTTGAATAAGGCTTGTGTTTATTTTCTGTTGATGTTGCACCTTCGATTTTTCATATTTACTTTTATTCTCTACTGATATGAAAAACTATTTAAAAATAAATTGATTGTGTCAGCATCTGCCACCTCCCTCAGAAAATCTGTTTCTGTATGAAAAGGATTACAGCCAAGGAATTACCTCGTCCATCAGTTTTTCTCCCTTTTCCAGTTGTTTTATTCACACAAAAGGAACATGATAAAGCCCACCCACAGCACTTTGTCCACTGCATTTTATTTGATGTGCAAAAGACAGAAATATATTCTTTATAAAATGAAGCTAGCAAATCCAAGAAAACAATGAACTTCTCCTGTTTTCTAGGCACAAAATGAAACCAGCACTAATTGATTAAATAAATAAGGCTTACCTTTCAGTTTTCAGCAGTTTTAAAGTTTCTGAATTTACTTGCAGCATCAAAGACTTCACTGAGGACAAGACAGGCATTCTTTGTAAAATCAGGATAATATTCTCTCTCCTTCGGAAGCAGATACAAACACAGAAATGTTGTCAGCCTCTCACTGCAAGTTTCTAATGTTTCACTTTCTAGTTTTCATCTAGACGATGTTTTCTTGAAATTACAATTATTTGATTATACTTGATTTATGATTATGCAGCTTGTAATTTAGGTGAATATTTTTGGGTTGCTGTGTGTAAGTGGTATTGTATAATACAATTATGTATTAGTGTGTATTCAGTGTGTTTTTCTGTTTAGTAGAGACTGATTAGATCTTTTCTTCTCTGCAAGTGTTCCATAGACACTTAAAATAGATTTCCAAAAGTTTAAATGAGTTCTTGAGTTACTTTATCTGTTGCTATCTTTGGCTAACACACTTGTTAACCTGAAGATAACAAGTTTGAAGACATTATAATTTTTCAGTGCTGGAATTAATCTAACATGTATGTACAAATGGCAGCTGCTGTGAACATTTCTCTGGGGAATACGACAAAGAGCCTTGTTAGAAATATCACTTAGAAAAGCTCTCAGTTGGTCATATAACTGGTGTTTTGTTTTTTTTTCTGCATAAGTGGACAGACACAGTCAACATTGCACATGGGCACACATGTAAAGGCGATCATACTAAACCACAGGTACTATTAAACTATTTCTGCTGTGACAGATGCTAGCTACACTCCATCTTGCTCAAAGGTCAGCAGAGGTAGTTGGATCTAGGCAGGCTCTCCTAGCTGCCCAATCAGTGAGGACCTGCCATATGAGCCAGGCTATGAGACGCTCCCTAATAGGCACTGGCAACCAACATTTCAAGCATGAACAGCTGAACTACAGTGACTTAGAACCCAAGTTGGAATGCAGGCGCGCCCCCCAAGCTTTGTCTAATGTCAGCCTCACACTGTTTTGTTTAATACAACTTGACATTAATCTATGTCTGTAAGCATTGCCTTACCACTATTATGGCTACCTCGTCTTCCTAGTCCTGGGACTAGGAAGAGGTTGCAGCCATGTTTTTGTTGAACCAAATTATCTGAAAATGTCTCAGAACTACTATGTGAATTCAGTCTAGTACAGTTTTATTTATATAGCACCAAATCACAACAAATGGCTACTCAAGATGTTTTATATCATAAAGTGAAGATGCTATGATGATGCAGAAAAACTCCAGCAATCAGATGACACCCTATGAGCAAGTATTTGGCAACAGTGGAAAGGAAAAGCTCCCTTTTAACAGGAAGCAGCCATCTGCCACAATGGGTTGGGAGCGAGGGAAGGGAGACCAGACAAAAGACAGTGTTGAAGATGAGTCCACTGTTAGAGGCCAAAAGAGATCATTTTGTAATTTTCATTGTTTCTGTACTGTGATGAATTCTGAATCACAACTGAAACTCTTCAAATAAATTATTCCTCTGCAGATGATCAGTTAGCTGTTTTACAACTACTCTTTCAATTACTTTTTAGATATAAGGAAGGTTATAACAGATGCGTCCAGTGATGGCTTTTTAAGTAATGGTTTGATTACTGCCGCCTTAAAGGCCTGTGGTACATAGTCCAATAATGAGTGAGATGGATTATATGTAAGACTAAAGCATTAATTAGTGGTAGGACTTCTTTGTGCAGTCTTGTTGGAATGGAAACTAACAGACATGTTGATGATTTGAAGGAAGGAACTGTTGAAATTAACTCAGAAAGATCATTTGTAGAGAAAGTGTCTAAATATCCATAGTGTTGAAAGTAGCTGTACGTAACAATATGTCTGATATCTTTCTGAATATTTTTTTCTCTAATGGTTAAAATTTATTTGTGAAGAAATTAATGAAGTCATTACTAATTAAGGTTAAAGGAATTCTCTGCTCCACAGAGCTCTGACTCTTTGTCAGTCTGGCTACAGTGCTGAAAAGAAACCTGGGGTTGTTCTTACTTTCTTCAATCAGTGGTCAGTAGTAAGACGTCCTAGCTGCACAGGAGTCTTTTTATAGCATAAGAAACCTTTTCCAGGGGAAATGAAGATCTTACAAATTAGTGAGACACCAGTTGCTTAAAGGTTATCTGCTTTAAGGTGCATGTTTCTCAGTTACAGCACTTTCAGAAAGACAGGAATACAGTTAAATGTCCAATTTCATATGTTAGAACAAGATCCAGAGTGTGATTAAAGTGGTGGGTGGGCTCATTTACATTTGAGAGAAGCCAACTGAGTCTAATAATAAATTAAGTTTGTTTAGAGTTTTCTGATTAAAGTGTACAAGGCTAAGCATTAGGCTTTCAAATGAATTAAAACTCTTTCAGAGTCTTTGATTTATAAGCTCGAGTGGGAGATTGCTGCTGCTCCTCCTCCTCGGCATCGGCCTGTGTTTTGAGCAGTCTCATTATTAGTATGACTCACAGGTGTGGATTCTTTTAAACTAATACGTTCATCCTACTGTAACCAGGTTTGTGTAAAGCAGAATAAATCAGTATGTTGGTGAATTATTAAACATTTACTAGCAGGGAATTAGAAGAGAGATATCTAATATCTATATATCTATATCCTCCAATTTCATTGTACAGCTGTATAATTGCAATAAAGGCTATTCTATTCTAATGTTTAATAACATTTAATGTTAGACTCTTTGGTGCAGTCGAGATATTATATTGTTCTTTCTTTTGTGCTTAAATTGTTTTTGCTCTGTTTTAAATTATTCCCAATGCTAATCCAATATGCATTTATACATCATAAGCTAAATTAACCTGTCAAAAAGCTATTTAAATGTAAGCAGCAATCCTACAACAAGAAAACAGAAACTTGTATTCAGCTTTACATTACATTACTGCTTTAAATGTGAGCAGTAAAACTTTCCCCAGTATCAGTTTTTTATGGCTGACTTGGAACATCAGGGAATGGTTTTGATCCAATCTAATAGGAAAAATCCAGATTATTTCTACCTTAAAACCTGTTGAGACCACTTCTGCAGTAATGATTTCTGCAACATTCAGATGGTAGGATGAGAACTTGGACCAACATAGATCCATCATGCCTTGTAGCAATAGTTCAGGCTGGTGGTGTAATGCGTGAAGGATATTTTCTTGGCACACTTTGGAGCCCCTGGTATCAACTGAGAATCCTTTAAATGCCTCAGCATACCTGAGTACTGTTGCTGACCATGTCCATCCCTTTATGACCACAGTGTAAACATCTTCTGATGGCTGCTTCAATGAACCATGTCACGAAACTGTTTTTGTTTGTTTGTTTGTTTTTTGATGCCATTACAGTGAGTTCACTACACTCAAATGGCCTCCACAGTCACCAGATATCAACCCAGTCATGCACATTTGGGATGTGGTGGAATTACCATGGTAATGCGGATAACACCTGACAATTCTGCAGCAACTATGTGACGTGATTGTGCCAATATGGACCAAAATCTCTGAGGAATGTTTTCAGCACCTTGTTGAATCTGGCACAAGAACTAAGGCTTTTCTCAAGGAAAAAGCGAGACCAACTTGGTTTTTGGCTAGGTGTACCTAATGAAGTGGCAAGTGAATGTGATCAAAGGTTCTTTCTGTCGTCTCAGCTCAAGCTGAACTGAACTGAGTGTGAGCAAAGGTGTCATGAGTTTGCACTGTTGAGCAGTGCACAGAAAAAAACACAAGTGTAGAGGCTTATAATTACGCCAATAATTCTGATGTATTTGACAGTTTGGGAGTAATATTTAACTTCAATGCCAAAAGGACCTGAGATTTTTTAATTTAAAACCTCAATCAGCAGACTTTGTTCTTTTTTGTAAGTGAAGGACACGCATCTTTGTGCATGCGTGACAGAAAGACTCTACGTATGTGTCTGAATATGTGTTTTTATGTGTATCTCAGTTCATGTCTTTTATCATTCCAGTCAGGCCTGCAGTCTGCCGACCGTACCCTCTTCAGTAAAGGTCACATCTCCTGTTGTCTCCAGTGACATTTAGTCCTGAATCTGCCTGATAGAATTTGTCCCTCCAATTCATCATCTCACTCTCAGACCCTGCTATCTCACTGCTTTCTAGGCAGTATTAATTCTAACAAGTGGTAACAGCCAAAGAGGCTAAAGAAAAGTGCAGTTAGAGGACACAGTGAAGCAGTGAAAATGTTTTCTGCAGATTAAATTAAATAGGTGCTAAGCGGAGATGGTGTGACTCTGGCTAGCTGGAATCAGTGGGGTTGATTTTCAAATAACATTAAATCCTAAATGTTTGGAGGAGCAATAGCCGTCTAGCATAGTTCTTAGACTTTACTAGAGCAGCGTTGAATGACTCACAGTTTAAAATACTCCTTATACTGTATATCTTTTAATATTTGGTGTTGAAGCAGCTCCTCAGGTCTTCCTCTGTCTGAAACAAGTTATTTTACCACTTTTCCCTTTAAGTCAGTGTTTCTCAAATAGTGGGGTGCGCCCCCTTGGGGGGGCGTGGTGGGCAGGGAACATGTGATTCTTTTTTTGTTTTATTGCTGTACAAATAAAGTGTAATTGCACATCCACTAGAATAGGTGGCAGTGGCGTGCTCATTGTCAGAGTTTGCGCAGTAAGTAATAGTTCTATGACAGCCATTTCAAACTCCCGGCACGCAGGCCGTTTCTGGCCACGGCCTTGAATTAAAAATATAGTACAATTTGGCCTTTTAAGTTACTTTTTAAATATTTCACTTTGTCCTCCAATTAAGAGGCTTAAGCGAAATGTCAAAAAAGTAACTTAAAAGGCCAAGTTGTACTATTTTTTTAACAACAATTCAGGGCCGGAAGTGGGCCGGAGGGGGTGCGAAAGGTTTTCTTCTCCCTAAGGGGGGGCATGACAGAAAACACCTGAGAAGCGCTGCTTTAAGTGAACTTCCTGATGGTTGGCTGCCCATCACAAACAAAAATGTTGAACTGCAGGTGGGTGTGGCTTCTGAGCTCACAGCTTTGTGTCTAAGATGATCCTTTTATTTGCTCTCCTTTACATAATCAAGAGTTCATACTTGGGATTGTTTTTAAAATGGAATTATATATGGCTTTTTTGGTCTTTTTAACATGTAAAGCACTATATAAGTGTGTGTGTGTGTGTGTGTGTGTGTGTGTGTGTGTGTGTGTGTGTGTGTGTCTGTGTGTTAGCACAATAACTACTTCTTTGATAGTTATGGTACAAACCAAAAATATTTTTGTGATGGATCCCCTTTAGTCTGTGACCTGTTTTTCTGTTTTGTCAACTGCCAACAGAT
>VOQJ01017799.1:0-10209 GCA_015052665.1 Apistogramma diplotaenia | reverse complement strand
CCAATTTTTTTTATTTTTTTTGGGGGGGGGGGGGTACATATGGGGCTACATATATATTTCACAACATGAACATCACTGGGGGCCCCGTGGGTTTTACACCATCCACCCCGTCATCCGGCAGCAGGTGCAGGACATGCATTATTCTATTTATTCATTAAGATGGTGCATCTGAATAGAGCTTTTCAGATGGCCCAGTTTACACGTGCTGGTGTTCATTCATGTTACTGCAGTACAATGCTGTAATAACTGCGCCTCAGAAAGATTGCAGTGCAGTTTGGGTTGAAACTCGGTTCTTAGAGCCTAAAGTCTTTATTTACTTACCGTTTACCATGTGTACATCAGAGTGACCAAAGCAAAGAAGGGATTCTTCAAAGTAACCAACTGAATCAACTCGTTTTCTTTACTTTTACTCTTGAGGACAATATTACAGAAAAAATGGTGAAGGAAATGCCGTTTTTATTCAGTCAGGGGCACATGCTCCTCCTTACAGACAACGATTCTTCTCCCTGTGGTTAGTGAGGATCTGAAGCTGGTTAAGAAATAAAACAAGTGAAACTATTTTGTTCCTGAAGCTTCAAAACAAAAACCAAACAGTTTGAAAGTGTTAAAAGCTTCATGTACAAGAACGGGCACTGAAATAGACGCAGTTTCTCTTTTCTTGTAGCTGTATACATATACAACATCGAGACCATAAAATTGACATAATGTTCCAAAAATAGACTGTTGCTATGTGATTGTCGGTTCTCTCAGTATATCAGGGTCAGAGTGAGCTCCTTCAGAACTTCATCAAAATTGAGAAAATGTCTCATCCTCAGTTTGTGGAATTCTGATCTTTGTGTTACCAAACACTTCTCACCTTCCTCCTTGCCCACTCATCCTCTTCACTCTGTTATTAGATGTTACCTGTCGCAGCTTCTTTTCTCTCTAAGCTACTTCTCATGGCTCCCCTTTTCATCCTCCTCTTTTCTGTGGGCTGTAATCTGTCTCCTCTTGCACGACACCGCAACTAAACTGCTTTGCTCTTTGCTCACTTCCCTCCTCTCCTTATTGCATCTGCTTTTCTCTCCATTCCTCTTCCATCATCTGCTCGTAGGTTTCTGTCTTCTCTGCTTCCTGTCTCATCTCTGCTCAGATGTTCACGTCCTTGACCTCCCTTCTCCTCCTCTGCCCTCAAACCTGCCCTCACTTTCACTTTTGCCTCTTTCCCCATCACCTCTTGCTACCATCCTTTGCTTCCCGCTTCTCTTCTAATACCACATCCTCCTCCTCATCCTCCTCCTTCCCGTCTTTCTCTCTATATTCTTCTCTTCCTCTGCTGATCCCAGGCATTTGCAGCTTTGATCTCACCATTGTTTCGCTGTAGCTTTCTGTTTACCCCCCACACACTCTCCCCATGTTACCATGACAGTGAAAGACATAAATGTTTATGGAGTACAGGTCAAATAGTGTGAGAGGAAGAGCAATAAAGGTTCAACTGAGAAAACAATGCTGACATGATCTATCTTAGTTGGAGGGGCACCGTGACGTATTTACAGTTTAGTAAATAACTGAGCTGTTCCCGGTCTGCAGTGGGCAGTCTCTATTAGCATGGAGCCAGTGGCAGGGTGATGGGTGGCCAAGGCTCACTGATGCATGTGGGGAGTGAAGGCTGCCCCGTGTGGTCCAATCCAAAAGACGAGCTGCGAGTACGAGGCTACATACAGTAGCTGCAGACCAGTCAGGGTGCTTGAGCTGGCCCCTGTTACCTGCTGAAAGTGCCAAGAATGAGCATGTGAGCATCAGAACTGGACCACAGAGGAATGGAAGAAGGTGACATCAGCATTGTTGCAGACCATCTACACCAGGGATGCCCAAACCCAGGCCTCGAGGGCCGGTGTCCTGCAGCTTTTGGATGCAACCCTGCTTCAACACACCTGAGTCAAACAATTAAGTCATTAGCAGGACGGTGGAGACTGCATACTGATGAGGTGGTTCAGCCATTTGACTCAGGTGTGTTGCTGCAGGGTTGCATCCAAAAGCTGCAGGACACCGGCCCTCGAGGCCTGGATCTGGGCATGCCTGATCTACACCCTCCCATGGAAATGGTGTTCCCTGATGGTTGCGGCCTCTAACACGTCCTGCCACCAAGCAAAAATGGTTCAGGAATGGTTTTGGGAGCTGACCAGTGAGTTTGAAATGGTGAGCTGGCTCAGTCGAGTCGAGCATCTGTTTGTCTGATCCATGGAGGCTCCACCTCACTATTTACAGGACTCAGAGGGTCAGCTGGTACCATCTTGGTGCAGGTACCTTAGCCCACCTTCAGGGCTCAGGTTGAGTCCACGCCGCGACTGTATTGGCAGCAAAACAGGCCACACAGGTGGTCATAATGTAATACTTTGGTGGATATGACATACAGTATAACAGTATTGTTGTAATTCCCCTACTTCTTGTACAGTTACAGGAAGGTTGCTGTACAGTTTAAATATTTAAAAAGCCAGAAGATATTGTAAGACACGAAAGAGAGAAGAAATGGACGAGGAAGAGCATGGAAAGGAATGAAGGAAAGAAGGAAGGAAGGAAGGAATATTGGCAGCACAGGGTTTGGATATGAGGGTGATTGAGTGAGGGAGGAGGGAGGGAAGGAGGCAGCTTAATTTCACACCACTTCCCACACAGAAAGAGAGAGCGTGAAGAGCAGAGTGAGAGACAGAGGTAAAAGACTCGCTGCTCCCTCTCTCCATCCTCTCTCTGCCATGTGACTGGCCAGAGCTTCAATACTGCTCTCTCTCCACTCTCTCTCACTTCCCATCCTTCGCTCGGCTCACACTATGTCTGACTGAGGAGGAAGAGGAAGAGGAGGAGGGGACAGAGGCAGAAGGCAGGAAGAAGATAAAGAAAGAAGAGAGAGAGGATGTTCTCTGTATCGCTTAAGTGCCGTTTAGGGGTCATCAGACGCCGAACAAAGGGTACGGTGTGTACATGTGTGTGCAGGCTGCTGCCAAGTGTGTTACCAGTGTGTGTGCCAGCTGTGTGGAAGGGCTTCTGCTGCTTGTTTGATCATATCTTTGATGTGTGTCATCTTTAACGCATTCGTTTGCAAGCAGTTTGGATCTTTGTATGTGGAGATGTGGGACTTGAAAATCATTTTCGTGTGTTTGAGTCCCTGCAGTTGGAAACCTTTTGTGTTCCTGCGAATGTTTGTGAATTTAGTAAATTTGCACGTCAGCATCTCTGTGTTTCTTAAAAGAAAAACATCACGTTTCACTCCTGCTATTGTTTGATTTTCCCGTCTTTCCCGTCTCCTTCTTCCACTTCTTTTCCCAACTTCACTTTTCAGGCTCCACTTTGCTTCTTTTGGACTTGCAGCTTTAAACGCTGAAAGTCTGCAGAAAAGCACAGCGATTCTGAATAAGCTTTCTGCTCAGTCTGGCACAATGAGTTCTAACTGTGCTCATTTTCTTTGCTGGTGTCTGGAGAAAGAAACGACTTTACTTTTGCACTGAGTCGTGTAACCGGCTCTTCAACAGGTTGCTTTTCTGCGATTGGCCCAGCTGGGAAGAGTGTGAGCTCTGTGTGGATGTCTTTAGCACAGAAACTGCACGTTGGGTAGTTGTGACCATGTCGCAGCATCCAGGAACAATGTTCCCGTGTTTGTGTTTGACTCAAGTTTCTGGGTGGAGACATATTTTAATGGAGGAATCGGGGCTCTTCTAACAGTCCCACTGTTATCAGGTCCAGCTTCTGTCCCCGCGTACTCATGCATTTATATTTGTGATGAATTCATGTGTTGTGCTTGTAAGTTCGATATCGTGTACTGTAACAGCCGCAGTTACCCAACACGTCTCGCACGCTGAGGCACATTTTACTGTGTGTGATGGGGAGTGATGGACGTAATGGTTACAGCCTGAGTGTGAGTGGGAGAGGGAAGAGTGAGACTGCTGGATGACTGCCAGTTCATAAACTTTTATGACTGAACTATATGAAGTTCATGAGTCTTGTTTTATTCAACAAATTCCCTCAATTTAGAGTTTTTATTATTAATCACAATTTATCACAGTTTTACCAGGGAATTCAAAATTAATGTGATGATCTGGGGGATTGAATGAGCAAGTATGTGTGTGTTTTATGGTGTGTGTGTTAGTGGGATGGATGTGGGGGGGTGCGGCCATTAGACTGTGTGTCTGTAATTCTTTTAATCTCTTGCTCGTACACGTTATTCTATACTTTTATCATTTCTGCCTACGTGCTGGAAATGAGTTCTGCTCTGAACCTCGAACTCTGTGTCCTTCTGAGTGTTTCTGTGACTGAAGCATTAAACTAAACAGACCAGTCAGCTTGTAACATTTACTACTCCAGATAAAAATATGCACACAAGCATGAAAGGCAACTTCATCATATAACTTACACTTATTTAACTGTCCATCCAGTGGAGGCGTCTGCAGGCGTCTGCAGGCGTCTGCAGGCGTCTGCAGGCTCACTGTTAATGTCTGAGCACTGAAAGTGATTAAATCGAGTCACACGAGTCTCGTCCCCCTGCTGCTGAGAGTCAGAACGTATAACAGTGCAATTTGTGGCGCTAAAAGATTGTTGTCAAGGTGACGTGACTCTGACCCTCCTCCAGCTTTTCCTGCTCTGACTGCAGCTATTGTTGCTCATATCTCTCCACCACCTCTCACCATTTTTAACGCTGTCTTATTTATGTCTTTGCCGTTTCACTCTGCTATAAATAATGTTATTGCTTTCTGTTCTGTTCTGTATTTAACTTTTGTTTACTATCTACTAGTTAAGAAGGCACACGCTGACGTTTCTGACCGTGAGCTGCTGGATGACATGCAGTGTCGTCCTTTTAATGCTCGTGTGTGAGGGAGAAAGAGATGCACGGTCGGCTCTTCTTGAAGCTCGGGGCCAGTTTGTTTAGTGTGGCGAAGATTGATCTCCAGATCTCTGAGAGCTGCTGGGACCACTAAAGTCTCTCGCTCCTCTCCCCTCTCTGGCTCTGCCTGTACTTACCGACTTTCATTATAAATGAGGCCACTGCTCCCAGTGTGAGGTGTGCTTGTGCTGTTTGGATAGAGGCTTTCTGCAGCAGGAAGAACACATAATGTGAGATCTGTGGGGAGAGTGTACACGTGGCATACATGCGTGTGTGTTTTGACATATGCACGCACGTTCATGTGTGTGAGGTGATTTCCTGTGAGTTGATGAATGCTGTTTATTCTACACGGAGAGAAAAGTGTGCATGTGTCACTGTGCAGCTACTACTTTGCAGTTTCCTTAAATCCAATTACAAAATCTAACAAATTACTGTAAACAACATTTCTCCAAATATGAACTCCTATTTAACCGGTGTTTTGCATATTTGCAAAGAGGGAGCAATAACAGCTGAAGGCTAACTTATCGTCTCACACAGGCTTGTACGAAGGCTTGTGTCTGAAGGTTTGGAAATTTGGCCACTGCACATACTTAAGCTTTCCTGCTTTCCTCCTTCATTGTTTAGGAATTGCAGTGTAGTGTTTCTCTGTTGAAGTTCCACCCAGCTGTTCCCACTGTCGTCTCCTATTTGAAACACTTTTATAAACTTGATGAAAGTTCCATTTTATTCCCTAAAATGTATTCTTCACTGCAGAAACGAGTGACGGGCGTTTTACCCTTTAACTTACTGCTGGACTTTGAAATGTGTTGCTCTCCTCTCTCAGGGGCAAGTGTGTGTGAATCTAGAGGCAGTCGCTGCAAATGAGAATGCTGTGCTCAGCAAACCTTTTTTTTTTTTTCTAGGTAAAGCACAGAGTGGAGGCACAATTTAAAAATTTCCAATTACTGGAGGTGGGGGGGGGGGTGGTGTCTGCAGAGGCCCAAACTTATACTGTATGTAAAACAACTTTACTGTCAGACCAGCATCTTCCAGCCTCAGGCTGAGGTGGCTCGTGTGGAGAAACTCCCATGTGAAGGATTCATCACTTCGTAGTAGGTGCAAAAATCAATGGAGCAGAGGAGTCCCTGCTCCTGTTAGATAAGAGCTTTACACAGGTTAGAGAACTCAAGCTGCCCGCTGCAGCTAAATGAGAATCCTGATGAGCTTCGTGCTGCCGTGCAGTCGTGTCATGTACAGTATGATCAGTTCACACTTACAGGAATCTTTCACCTTTGCTTTGTGACTGATTCGGGTTTATTTGGAAAACTGCAGTATTTCCAGATATACCCAATGAGATGTAAAGCAGGTAAAGGACACAAAAGAGACTAAAAACGTTTATGTTACAAATCTCCACAGTCTTTAGAGGATTTAAAAGGTTCCTCAGAGTCAGCGAACTTTACAATCATCATTCCCCAGGAGACTTTTTAAACTTTGAAAGACATCATCACACATGATGTGGAGCCAGTGTTTCTTTGGATGGACATAAGACGTCTTTATCTTTGTTTTCATAAATGTTTGGATTAAACATCGTCTTGGCTTCTAAAGTGATTCTTAACTCTGTAAAAGAGGATCACAGTCGAAACTTCAGCATCATCTGCTATGCTGCTGGAGCTCAATCAGATCTTTCAGAGAATTCGTTTATTTTATTTGCACTTAGAGCAATAACCTAACGATGTCCGAAGGCATATTTTTATTTGCTATCTACTGTCACGTAAAACACCAAATCGCTGTGTGCAGATGTGCACCTGTGGTTGCTAACACAGCCACAGGTGCACATCCCATAAGCAACAGTGAACGTTACTTCATTGGTGTTTTCAGTGCTCTGTGAGACATCATCTCAGCTACTTTAACCTGCAGATAATCTCTTAAAATAAAATATAAGAAACACAAATGTGAAGTTTTGGTTACTTTGATTTGTTCACTGAGGTTGATCAAGCATATAAATAGCATGTGCTCCACCAGCTCAACTCTGCTGGATAGCAGATAAAATAGTCAAATTGTTACACTCCACTTTCATCTTCCATCATTCATCTTCAGTCTGATATTGCCTCCACCCTAACCCTAATCTTCAGGAGGGAGAGGATTTGATGTCCTTTAACCAGTCACTCGAGAGCTCGCCTGATTCAAACTTCATTTCAAGTCCACACTCATGTGTAACCATGCCAACGTACTGGATTTGCTGGCCTTTAAAGAGTGCAGGCCAGTGAAGTGAAAACATTTCAGTATGTTCGTGCATCTGTAGTTCAGTAGTCATGCCTCGAGGGCGCCTGAGGAAAAAGCAAGCTTGGTAACGAACGACAAAGCGTGGCTAATCGTTAGCGCTAGATGAGTCAGTCAACTCAGTGGAGTGAAGGGATTCAAAGGTTTGGATCCAAACAACCTGTCCACAGGTCTCAGGAAATTTCCCTCGGTGCTTTCGCGTAATCTCGCTCACAGACACACCAACAAAGAGACATTTATACACCTTCTATCTCAGCTTGGCAGAGTAATAAAAACAGATCTAAATGAAGGTCAGAATTTTCTTAATAGTGAACAGTAAAAATATACCAGTACACGACTGTACTGTGTGGCTGTCTTACAGTAGGTTATTGAAGTGTGTAGAAGTCATGAATTTGAAGAGTCAGATGCTGCCCTGTGGATGCTGCTGGATGTTAATGCTGATGTCTGATCTATGTGAGGAGAATTCCAGCGTATTCTACAAATGGTAGCAGAAATGGATGTGTCAGTATTTGAGGTTTCACAGTGTGACTGTGCTTCAGTCCTGCTGAACTGAAGAAACTCAGCCGCTGTTGTAATTCTTTCTCTGGAACAGAGGCTTCCTCTGCAAGAGATGCTGGATAAAAAAAGTTTTACTGCTGATTACTGGCTGCACAGGTTTGTTTCCAGCTCCTTGATGCAATAGTCTGGTGCACCTGGACTGGAAAATAGATTTTCTGTCACACTGGACTCAGTCTCCTGCCCTGCTGCTGTCCCTGGTGCTGATCTTTTTTTTGTTTTTAGTTGTACATTAGGTTAACTCATTCTCTAGTAGTCTGAGACCTTGACCTCACTATTTTCAGGATGTGTTTTGATAGAGATTCATTGCATAATAGCATGTATATATAATAATATATGTTACAAAGAAATGTTGTTGTTTTCGTCCCTCTTTGCACAAAGAAAATGGAATTTCTTTATGACTTTGGACAAAATTCTGGTTTCTATCGTTGCCTTTCTAGTTGAAGTGAGAGTGACAGCCGACGACTGGCAGAAGCATCCAAACACGTCATTCGGATCCTCGTAAAGTCGAAAGGTCACAGATTTGATGCCCTCATGAGTCTTTTGTTTATCAAGTATGAGCTTCTCGTTTTCTTGTGAATCAGCGATATGCTTTCACAGCCCTGCTTCATAGTTGCTAGGTAACATGCAATTTGTAGTCAGTTTCTTTGTTTTTAAATACTTTTGCTATGAACAAGTTTGTGAGATTCAACCAAACAACAAACGCAACAGAAGATATCAGAATTGTTCTTTTATTCTAGTAAGCCTGTTTGTGGGTATATTTGTATCTCACTGTGATAATATTGTGATAACTTATATTTCCCTCTAGGGAAGCGTTCTTTTATTTACCCATCAAGTTAGAATGGAGAACATGACAAGAGCATCACTTCTGCAACTAGAACGAACTGTGTACTGAAGTGCAGTTCAGCGTCACTCTGATGGTCTTCAGTAGAATTATATTCAGCACATCGACTCAACAATGTTGATGTTTTTTAAGACCTGCAACACGAAAAGTCCACCAGACCATCTTTACATACCTGCTGTAGTACGATTGTGTGGTATACCATCGTCACTATACACCAATGGAACCAAGTGAACCCTGACTGTAAGCATGTATGAAGGTAACCCATAGTAACTACATAAGGTAGCCAACAAATGCACTAATCCACAATGCCAAATGCCACAGCTGCACATGCTAATGCACAGGATAAAGCACATGGAGGACGTTTTGTTGTTATAGCTTTCTAAATGAGTTGTGTGAACTCGTTAGAGGAAGGCTGCAGCTCTCTGGGACATGGTGAATGCATGATATGTACGTGTAAACCCTCTAGTTTTATATGCAAAAAGAATTACTGCTCTATCTTATGTGTTTGCAATTCTATGGGCATTTAATAGCAGCTGGGGGTGCCGGCGCCCCCCATGGTCTCAAGGGGCTACAAACACACACTAACGAGTCATCTGAAATATTTTCTGACCTTCATCTCACAGTAAAAATCTCAGGCAATCTGCAAGAAAACAGCTGCTGTAGTTGGACTGAAATAACCCATTCTCCTGGGTGCTAACTCACTGCGATTCTTACGCAACACCATTTGTTATAGCTGACACTGTGTGTATAAACGGAAGTGGCAACAGATTGGCCTCTCAGTTAAACTGACCAAAACAACAGCTGACAAAATGTCCTCAGGCATGACAGTCTATCCCCTGCCAGCTCACTCATCATAGTGTCCCTTTGTGTGAGAGCCCTGGAACTGCAGCAGAGGCAGCATCAAAGGCTTCAGATGGTTTTGTCAAATCACCATACATGTAATCCGCCACTGTCTATTCCCAGCTGTATCAGAGGGTTTAGCAGCAGGTATAAGAGGAGAAGGCAGAAGAAGCATCAAAGCTTTAAGAACCTGATAAAGAACCATGCAGAGGTGCATCTTTTCCTTAAAGGGACAGATTTCTCCCTTCTCGTCTTCATTTCTCTCCCCCTCAGTCACATGTGCTGTATTACATACCTGTAGATACTAGAGACCAACAAAGATGGCACAACATGAAGCCCCTATAGTTCAAAGTGCTGTATTAAGATTGAAAAATAAAGGATCGAAATGTTCTGTTCAAGCAATTTAAAGAACAATTCAATTCAATTCAAGTTTATTTATAAAGCACCAAATCACAACAAATAGTCGCCTCAAGGCGCTTTTTATTGTAAGGTAAAGACCCTACAATAACTACAGAGGAAACCCAACAGTCACAATGACCCCCTATGAGCAGCACTTGGCGACAGTGGGAAGGAAAAACTCCCTTTTAACAGGAAGAAACCTCCAGCAGAACCAGGCTCAGGGAGGGGCTGAGGAGAGAGAGACAGGGCAAAAGACATGCTGTGGAAGAGAGAGAGGGATTATTAATAAGTAATGAGAAAATGCACAATAGGGTATAAACAGAGTAAAAAGATGTGAATAAAAAGAAACACTCAGTGCATCATGGGAACCCCCCAGCAGCCGAGGCCTATAGCAGCATAAGAAAGGAGGGTTCAGGGTCACCTGATCCAGCTCTAACTATAAGCTTCATCATAAAGGAAA
>VOQJ01017797.1:59128-72952 GCA_015052665.1 Apistogramma diplotaenia | reverse complement strand
CACACACACACATACACACAGAAAACCGAGCGAGGCAGAGACCTCCTGCACCCCTAACAACATAAATGTACCCAGAAAACCCCGGTGGCTCGGTCAGCTATTGTTCTGTGCTGGACAAGAAAAAAGACAAAGAAAAACCACATAGGTTCACATATTTTCTTCAGTTGCAGTCAAATAATAAAGAAAATCAAACTAAAATAGAAATGTAAACACGCCGGCTGATTAGAAGAACATATAGAAAACAATGCAGATGACTTGTTGTGAGAGCAGCCTTGTGCACGATCAATAACTTCCTGCTGATAAGGAGAAAAACCTGATGACAGAATATTAAATTTAAGAGATTGTTTTTCGCTAGGAATGTATTAACAGCTCACTTAGGAGAATTACGAAGCAATGATGACAAACAAGGTTCCTCTGCCAGGCAGGGCTGATTGCTAATATGCTGAGCCATGTTTATTTATTGGTAGACATTTTTCCCCCCAAGGAGTTTATTTGATTCAGAGATACGGGGCCTGGTTGGGCCAGGCAATGATTTGATGAATGGCTGATGTTGATTAAATATGGGTTTTCGAAAGAGTATGAAACTGAGCTTTTAAGGGAATTAAACTCACAAATTCAGAGTAATGTTTATATAATTTACAGTTGATTTCCTCAGGCTAATAAGAGTCACATGCCAAAGAGAAATGCATCACCCGTGAATGTTTTTCCATCAGGGGAAGGCGACCCGCGCTGGCCGAAAATGCCCCTCGTCGCCCACTTTTGCAAGAAACAAACTTCTCAAATTGGCTCAATCTCGACCTTTTCCACCTTCGTGTCTAACTTCCTGTAAACAAGCAGGCTTCAATTTTTTTTTATCCCCTCCAAAATAAACATTGACACTACATTCTCATCCTCTGCTCTTCACCACATTTTGTGATTTCCATTTGCCCGCCCTCTTGATTGATTTGCATTCCAATCACTTCTCATTGGGTGAGGTAGAACCCTGACTGAGTGGGACTAATTTGCCATGCTAATGAGATGGCTCCGACAAACAGAGCCAGCTGGAGACCAGAGTAAATGATCCTGTCATCAGTCAAGAACACAAACATGGCTAACAGCTAATTAGCTCGCGGCAGTTTGTAGAGGTGACATTCTATCTGATCTGTGCCTCGGTGGAAGAGAGGAAGAAAAAAGAGGCGGCACAATAATGAAGAGAGGAAAGTGGCAGTGGGGAGGTTTGCCTTGGTTATGATTTTGGCTTTTTGTGTTCCCAAACACAAATGAGCAACGTGTAGCGCATAACATATGCAACAACATGCTCACCACCATCGAGAACTTCCCTGATATCTTTCCGTCGGAACTGTACAATGAGGATAAGGGCTGGTATATGCCATCAGAATGAAGGGAGAAAATATGCTAAGCAGACAATCAGAGGTGTACCCCCTGGTGCTAAACAGCCAATCATGGCTGTCCCAGTGTGTGTCACCAGCCAGCAGGAGGCAGAATTAGTCCTGGTTAGCAGCCAGAGCCCTGCCGAGTGGCTGATTAGTCTTTTAGACTGAAGAGGAGACAGAATGTTAAACGTCCAACTGCCTATCTGAGACTCCCCTGCACAGGAGACAAAGGCAAGGACTTTTTTTTTTTTTTTTATTGGGAAGAAAAGTTACCAGCTGCCCTGTTGTTTTATGAATGCGATACATCAAACTGGACAGTTAGCACTTTTTAGCATGTATTCAGAGAACTGGTTCCTTAAAATGGAGCTAACGTTGATGATGGAGGTGAACTAATGCCATTAGTACAGATAAAATATCTAGAATGAATTCAGCTGTGGTATAAAGCATTGAGAAGCAGTACATAAACCTTTAATGAATGGCCTTTAACATGCTTATTAATGTAATTCATTCTGTGGTAATTGGAAGCTGGTGTTTAAAAGTAGATTTTGGTATTATACTAAAACACAGTTGTAATAAAACACACATCCTCAGATGGATTAAAGTAGTAAACATTTATAACTGCATTGTGGTCTAAATACTTATTTACCGTTAATATGCTTCATGTAAATACTAAATGGTTACCTAAACCTGCAATGCCTGCCACAGTCTAATGTAATGCATGTTCTGGGATGTTGTAGCTCTGATTAGCCCTGTGCATTGTCTGGACCCTCAGGATTTCTGTTTCAGATGTTCTCGATGTCACCACTTCCCCAGTAATTAATTATTCCTCATCTCTGTCTGCCTCTTTTCTTTTTTTTCCCCCAGCTTTCGCTGTCTTGGTCTGTTTGTCATCTGGTCGCTCCGTGCCATTTCAGTTTTTATCAGCACAAACACTTGCATCCATCCATTTGTAATCTAATAAAGAAATGGCAGCAATCTGTATGTTCCTTTCGGGGGGACTGGATGACTTTGAGCACCAGATGCTGATGTTCCCCCAGAGTCGTTACCGGGATGGAGCCGATCTTTAACTGTCTCCAATAAAGACACACGTGCACGCACGCGCACACACACACACACACACACATGTGCGCACATACACACTGCCTCCAGTCACTCACTCAGCGTGGAGGCAGGATTAACCTGCTGGTAGCAGAGTAAATCCAGCACCGCGCTGCCTCTGGCTCTCGCTGCCTCTGTCTGAGGAGGCCTGGTTATCCCTCCCTGTTCAAAGGGGCGGCCACCGGGGATTAATGACGTGTTAAAGGGGCAACCATGGGGGATTTAGACACGGCTCGCTGTAAGGACAGGAGATTTGAGAACACGGACCAGTGGTTAGTGCTTATTGAAGTATGATTAGTTAGACACTGAACCCCGAACATGCACATACACCAATGGCAAAGTGCTACATATATTATCGTTCTATAGACCCAGAGGAGGCTGTTGTGGTGACGAGACAATGTGCTCATCTAATAAAAAATATCCCTCAATAGCCCTGCTGACCTATGGGACAAGAGGAGCTTATTGTTAGAACAAGAAGCATGGCCGCAATTTAGAGTCAGCTGTGAATGTACGAGATTAGTTTTTGCAGTTTTATGGTTAGATAAAGAATATTACCATGACGCGTATTAGCGTGCGAAGAGCTTTGCCATGAGCTTTATAACCTTTCCGTCTTCCCCTGTTGTGTGTCTGTGAAATCAATTCCTTGCACATTTGAAGGGTTTCAGTCTTTAAGTGGCATGTCCTGATGTAAGTGACATTTAAAATTTCTAATACAGAAACACGTTTGATCAGCCTTTAGTGTGCGATAAAAGCACCTCTGGTGAGAATAAGTGCAAAGAGAAGGTTATTCATCTCTGTGAAGCTGACTGTTAATGCACTTCTTTACACGTAAAAGAGCTGAAGTTGCTGTTTAATACAACTTAACACCAGCATTATGAATCGTGATAATTAATACATTTTACCAACCCGAAAGTATGTAATTATTTAGAAAACAAAAAAGGTGGAGAGGTGGAGTTGATATACAGTGAACAGCAGTGATGTGAGGTTCATGGCTGCTGAGGCACTGATGTCATCACATCAGATTTACAAACATATGAACCTACAGAGCAGCTTCTTCACCATTTGATTGGCAACAGTTAATGTGTTTTGTTTAAAATTTTATATCAGTAACTTTACTTAACTAGCATAGAAAAAAATAACTTAAAAAAACGTTATTATCTTCATACCTTTACTTATAAATGAAGTCCATGGTCCTCCTTTTGAAGAAAAGCATCGATAACTTGTTTGCTAACTGTTTACTGTAGCTTTCTGTCTAATTCTATTATTCTGCAGCCGAGGAGTCGCTGGGATCACCAGCGCCCCCTGCCCTGAGGCACGAGGACTGCGTGCCTCACCTAGTGTCTCTGCAGCAGTTTTATGATCGCTCAGCTAAAAAGGGTGAAGTTAAATGGAAAAGAACTGGAAAAGAAGTGCATATTTTGAGCATATAGCCTAGTTAACAATGTTTCAGCCTACTACCAACAAAACAAAACAAGCTCCTCACGCATCGGAACTTCCTCTTTTGGGAATCGCAGCACAGTCATTAATAACAACTCAAATCCAAAGTTCTGGCAGTATGCTCATCCTGCTCTCTTCGGAACCTCCTTTGCTCCTGCCTTTGTCCGGTGTGTTGGCTATCCCTCCACTGTACCTGTTCTTACCATCTAAACTTTGCCTCTCTTTGTCTCCAAACTGCTCAACATGAGATGTCCCTCAGATATACTCATTTCTAATCCTGTCTCTTCCGGTCAGTCCCAGGAAAAATCTTCGTGTGCCACCACCAGCTCTACTTCTTGTCTTTTTGTTAGTGTCACCATTTCCAAACCAGACATCATCACAATTCTCACTATCATCTTATAAACTTTCCCTTTCACTCCTATCCTTCTGTCACAGATCAAGCCTGGCACTTGTCTCCATCCTCTCCACCCTGCCTGCGCTCTCTTCTTCACCTCATTTACTGTCCATTGCTTTGGATGGTTGACCCCAGGTATTTAAACTCATCCACCTTCATTCACTACCTCTGCTCCTTGAAACATCATTGTTACACTCTTTCCCTCTCATTCACACGTGTATTCTGTCATGCTTCCACTGACTTTCATTCCTCTTCTCTCCAGTGCATGCCTCCACCTCTCCAGACTCTTTAACCTGCTCTCACTACACTTTACAGTGTTGTCTGTGAACATCATAGTGCACAGAGACTCCTTCCTGATCTCATCTGTCAACCTGTCCATCACCACTGTAAACAAGAAGGGTGTCAGAGCTGATCCCACTCCCACCTTCAACCTATTTGTCACTTCCACCGCACACCTCACCACTGTCTTGCTCTCCTCATACATGTCCTGTACTAGCCGCAAATACTTCTCTTGCACTCTTGACTTCCTCATGCAGTACCATAGTTCCTCTGTTGGCACCCTATCATATGCTTTCTCTACATCCACAAAGACACAGTGCGACTCCTTCTGACCTTCTCTGTACTTCTCTATGCTCTTCTTCTCAGCCCAACTTCAACAGCTCTTTCCCATAACTTCATGGTATAGTTCATCAACTTTATCCCTCTGTAGTTACTACACATCATACTGCACGTCACCCTTGTTCTTGAAAATCGGTACCGGTACACTTCTCCATTCCTCAAGTGTTCTTTCATCCTCCAGGATCGTGTTAAATAGTCAGATTAAAAAGTCCACTGCGCTCTTTCCTAGACATCTCCATAAGCCCACAGGTACAATATGTCATCTGCCTTTCCACTCGTCAGCCTCTTCATAGCTGTCCCCACTTCCTCCTTACTAATCCTCTGCTGCTCCTGATTCACTTTAGAGTTTCAGATCCATAATGTTAGTTTAAGTGAAAAGTCTGGACCAGACACGTTGGGCATGAAGCTACTCAGCTTGCTAACATAGGACACATTCCTTCATATGTTGTGGGCTGCACTGAGTGTGCAGGGGGGGTGTTGTGCTAACAATCAATGCTAATGTTAGTTCGCTAATCAGTAACCCACCAGAAGTTGTCATCGCTTAACAATATCGCTTCTCGGTGCCGCTCACGTCAGAGGTTTGGTGTCAGCTGGTTCAGTTACACAAACAAGCAAACATGCAAAAAATAAAGCGGCAAACAGGTCATATGTGAGAATAAAAATGAAATTCAAATGTAATAAAATGATAATGATAAGATAATGATGATGACACAAAATTGGAGCACCTCCATATGTCTTCCTTCTCCTCTCGGGAGCACTTAGAGACCAAAATTACAAGCACTTTCAAATCTAGGAGGAGCCTGCTAATGAATAAACTGGATAAATAGTTGGGAGGTAGTTCATTAAGCTTTTGTAAATGAGCACTAAAGTGAACCTGAATGTTTCTAGCACCAGTGATGTGCATACCTCAATACCGTGTGACTTTTATGTGTTAATTTGGTTGATGCAACAAAAAAAACAAACATTATCAGTTGTGTATATATAAATGTAAATCATAAGTTCAATCATGAAAATCAATGTTTTGTGTTTTTATTTCCAAGTTAAACAGAAGTTTGGTGTCCAGTGACTCAGTCAGTAAATAATCGGCACAGCCCGTGCTGGTGCTGCCATGATATGTGAGGGAGTTTACAGCGATCGGCGCAGCCTGACTCATAATTCGTTTTATGCACCTTTGCCTAAACGGCACCTTCGGCACCAGCTGAAGTTGATGTGGCACATGCTATTACACTTAAATGGGGGTGAAGTGAAAACCAATTTCTGTCCCTACAGAAAGTTTGGAGTTTTTCCTGTTTTATTCAAGTTAAATGAAAAGCATTTAATACATTGTGACAGTTGACATTCTGTGTCTGTCTGGTATCTTGTATTGATTTCACAGCGGTGCAGAAGTTGGCACTCTCTTCAAAGCGAGATGGTTCTGGGCGTGAACCTTTGTTCTCCCTGTGCCTCTCACAGTCGACCATCCTAACTACTCTTATTATACAGTAAAATAATGGATAATAATCCCCTCTTTATACCTTGACGTAAAAGTACAAAATTGTCTTGACTGGTTTCTTCGAGGCACAAACTACCAGAGTTCAGTGGCAGTTCTTTAGATGGTAAAGCCATAGTGACCAGCTGGTAATGTAGGGTAGGAAACTTTATTTTCTGAGTGTCCACAACGATGTGATTTGTTCTCTACACGCTGCAGGGAAAGCTATGACCTGTGGTCTCTCTTTGTAAGCACATGATGTTGAAAGGTAACGGTGAGGGAGTGTAATATTAAAGATAAGCAGATGCAGTAGGCAGTGGTGTGTGTGCATCTGCGTGTGTGTATCACTGGAAAGGAGGGAGGGAGGGAGCTGAAGAGACATATGTACAGGTACTGATATCTAGTTGGGATCAGGGCACTGAGCAAGATGTTAAGGTCGGGTTTCCTCGCCACCCACTCCCCACCGCAGACCATATCAAGCCTACCTCCACCCCCTTAATCCCCCCTCCTTGTATAAGCCACTCTCCATACACACACAGATATCCAGGTTGCTACCCATCTACGCTCAAAATCCGCTCCTCTGCAATCTCCTGTGCATCAGCTGCCAAATGAAGTTCCTCTTTAGAAAAAAAAAAAAAAGCCTTGGCTGTCGAATCGTCTGAGGCGTCGCGCCTGGCGGCATAGGCAGCCCTTGTGTTGAAGCCAATAATCCGGCGTCAGAGCTTCAGGTGCGCAGAGGGTCGTGATTGACAGGGCTCGATATGAGGCCCTCGCCTCACTTGACATTTGGGTTTCATAAGGTCTAGAACAAAAGGCAGGGGCAAAATAATCAGAGAGGGGCGCAGGCAAATAAATCTGTTTATTCCTCCTCACCTGCCCCCCTCCCTCACCTCTGCACCTCCTCTGCTCGTCCACATCATGGCTCAACCCTTGGAGGGGAGAAGAGGGAGGGCACGATATTACCTTTTCACAGCCTTAGTGGATTCATGCACCGCGACAGCAGGTCACTTTAGGCTCTGTGCTTACCTGAGATATTAGTTTGTATGTGTGGTGGATAGAGATGTGTATTTGAATGGCTGAGGCAGCGTGTATGTGAGTGTATGTATGTTTGAGGGAGAGCCTGAGACAACAGACAAGACAGAGGCAGGCACGAGGAAAGAGGATCGATGTGGTGTTATGTTTTGGATAATAATTTATACACCTGTTTCCACAAATGATATTAATCATAGATACACACTACTGAAGCACTGAGGTCTGTTTTATTGTGCAATCTAAGGCAGGCACACTATTATAAGAAAATCTGGTCCTAAATAGCTTTAATGGGTCATAATAAATTCAGAAAAAAAGTGTAATTCAGCACAGGATGATTAAGATTTCAGTTAGTTCTGCTAAATAAGCGACGGCAGCAGCGAAGAGAGCTGCTGACCCAGCAACAGTATGTTTCATCTACCCACACTGAGCATCTTCTCACAGCCACAAATGCAGGGTGACAGACTATATGCACTCGTTCGCTCAAAATGAATGGTGTCAGCCGTGCGTGTGTGAGAGAGAAAAAAAAAAGATTCTTAGTCATAATATTTCAATTTACTTTGCTCCGATAGGATTGTACCACTTAAAGGGGCAGACAAGTTAGGCAAATGACTCAAGGTGGTGTTTTATCTGTACGGTGCACATGTAAGGAATACATACACTGTATATAGTCTGCTTATACTTTACAAAAACAGGGTAATATTACATTTGCGCTGTATATTAGATTGCATACTGAAATATGAGCAGCAGGATTAGCAGTGGGGGGGTTTGTCTGATGCATGAGATCACAAAAAACTGCCTGAGAACATGAAAGCGTGGTCAGAGCCTAAATGTGTATTAGCAGCATTTTTCCAGCCATAATCACAAATGAGAGGAAAATCAAGTACATTAAAGTATTGACTTTATAATTTCACTATACCGCATTTTTTTCACTGCAGAGTATTTTAGCTACTCAGTGTTTGATTTGAGAGCTGAGGAATTTATAGAATTAGTTAACTATACGCCCATAGCAGCTTAGATTGCTCTTGTAATTTAATATTTAGTTAATAACATGATATGAAACAATTTAGGCATTAATGTAAATGTTTGCGACACCAACACTGAATACAAGGGGCTGAGGAGGAGCTGACATCCACCCTGATATTGATGTCACCTTTGAGCCCCTCACATTAA
This sequence comes from Apistogramma diplotaenia, assembly GCA_015052665.1. NCBI lineage: Eukaryota > Metazoa > Chordata > Actinopteri > Cichliformes > Cichlidae > Apistogramma > Apistogramma diplotaenia. The sequence goes on along the minus strand of VOQJ01017797.1, from coordinate 64,362 downwards.
TTAGCTTTTCATTTGTTCGCCCTCCGTGTGATTTGCATAATGTGAGGTATGTGTGAGGGAACTGTATGAGAATTTAATTGCTCAGTTATAGGTGCAATCTGTGCACACAGTAGCAGACAGTTTAATAGGTGATTCAATTAAAAGAAAATAAACGGGTAGAAATCCACGAGACACCGAGGGGCCATATGTTCGCTTCTGCCCCGAAGTCTGTGCAAAAAGAAAAAAAAGAGAACACATAAGTCAACAGATAGTTTTCAGATTAATCCGTGTCCTTTTGTACCACACCAAGCCCCCACGTGGGGGTCTGCATAAATCGGGTCTTGTTGGATGTGATTGGACAGCTCATAGGTGAATGGCAGCCGGGTGCCACGGAGCGTGGATGCTTTCCTGTCGCTATTGGCTGGCTTTAATGGCCGCTCCTCCCTCGGACCACACAGCATTGGCTTTGGGGGTTTCGCGAAGGAGCCGGGAAGTTGTAGTTCTTTACAGCTGACGCACATCTGTAGGGCTTATTATCGACTAATATGAATTAAACTACACGTCCCGACGTCGTGGTACGGGTCCCGGTAATTGCTGTGAATATGTAATTGAGCTCTTACGACAGTTGCTTCTAAATTTGGCGTCGCAGAGGCAGGGAGCTGTAGTCGGAGAGGTGGTCGGTTGGCCGGTACTGAATGAGGATGCGAACCTTTAACGGAGACTGTAGGAAATAAACCAATGAATGCGTGACAACGGGACGCAGTGGAGAAGCTTACTCGCAGACAAGTAGGGTCATGATGTGCGAGAATTTTGTGTTTTATCTGAGAAAATAGAGGATTTGTTGTTAGTTCAGAAGGAGAACATTAAGCGCGTAGTGTAAGGTGCTGAAGGTTTTGGGAAAAGCAGACAAATCCGTCAATTACTATTACACTGAATGGACTTTTGAAATATTGTCTTGGTGTCTCTGGTCAGCCAAAGGTCCGAGGATGTTTCCACTCTTCACGGAGGCTGCATTTAGCCCGCAAACCGGCCACTGACGGACTTTTTACGCACGGAGAAAGCTCGCTTCTCACACACTTTGTTTTCGTGTTTATCTGGATGAACATTACAATACGTTTTCAATGATTCGAGATCTGAGCAAGATGTACCCCCCGGCGCGGCATCCGGTAAGTACAGAACAGTAGCAGTGAGGGCAGTGTGTCAAAACAGCGCAGATTAACAGTCGCGCCTGATGCGTAATCAGTTTAGATCAAGTTTCCGTGCCACTGCGCGCTCTCACGGACAATTGCGCTCATTGTCAAACTGCTACAGCTGCATGTGTGTCTCTGAGTGTGCGTGAGTTAACGTGTAAGGAGACTGAGTGAAACCAAAAGGGCCATCCTTATCACAGAGGCCTATTGTCAGCTACAGTGCTGCCTGTGTGTGTGTCGTTGCACTGAACTTTGGTGGCTCAGTTCTTCCTTTCTTCCCTGGCACGCTGTTTGGTTTGGGTTGAGGTCCCCCACCAGCCGGGACAGCCGTTCAAGTTCACTGTCACCGAGTCCTGCGACCGGATCAAGGAGGAGTTCCAGTTCCTGCAGGCTCAGTATCACAGGTAGGAGTTCGGACGGGAGCGAGACACCAACGGTGCATGGAAACCTCTCATCAGCCAAACGACTGAACCTTTCTGCGTTACCTACTGTAGAAGAGATTAGGAATTTGATCTCCGTTGTTCCGGGTCCACATTAGAATTAATGAATGGATTAATTAATTACTTTATTGACAGGCATTTAATTAATAATCTGCTAAAATATACGTAAAAAGCGTTTAAATATGCAAAAAAAGTAGTTTATTCAATGTGATCTTTAAGATTTTTCTTATTAAATATCTTTTGGGTTTTGCGCTGTTGGTCAAAAGAACCCATATTTTCTTAATCACCTTGGGTTTCAGGAGCTTGTACCAGCTGTTTCCCTCCACAAAATAATAACACTGTATTAAAAAAAATAATTTCTCAAAAAGAAGCCATTGATTGATTGATTGGATTCTCAATCCACACTGTAGACAAAAAAAGACACAAGATAAGGTTAAAAAAGGTTGATTTCCATGATGCTGCCTTGTACTAGTCATGTATGAGTCATACAGTTATGACCAAATTATTTGGGAAACGCATGATGCAACAATATGAAATACGAGACAGAAACGGATTATTTTAAATTTAAGTTTTGATTAAGAAATGCGGCATGCTGAGTTTGACGTATATATGAAGTTATTCTTTCAAATGCTCCAAACAGCCACCACAGTGGCAGCTCACATTTGTCTCAGGTCCATCTATTACTAGTAACTAACCACAGGTAAACCCCATCGACCTTTGCATGCACGTCTCCCTCTGCAAGTGCAAGTGGTGTGAAATACTTTTTTACCTGACATGATGAAGTGTGAAATACATTGCTCAGGGCAGAACCATAGGCACAATACCAATGCATAATAATCGCCCACTTCTGGCCACCTCATAATTATTACCCAATCACCTGGTGAGATGAACCAGTGGTCCAGTTTGCTGGCCAATCCTGAGGCTGAACAGGGTGAATGGTGCGCTGCATGCGTAATGCTGCAGCCGCACACATCAAACTCTTTCATTCCGGTGAAATCAAACAGGAGGGAGGTGGTGATCTAATTTAAAAAAAAGCAGTGGGTCAGACGCACTCTGGGATTACATTGGAATAAGAATTACTGTGGTTCCAGATGCTTAATGTTTGTGTGTTTTTAAGGATAAATGTGACAGTATTTGTTATTTAGAAGAAATGTGAACTTATTATGGATCTTTAAGTTAAATACATTAATCTGCTTGCTGAGAATATTCTCCAGCCTTTGAGTACAAACAAAGAGCAGCATCATCATCATCATCGTCATCAAACTTAAGGCACTTATTTCCAGAAGAGTTGAGGTATTACAGATTTCAGGTCCAACAATGCCCCGAATCTTCAGCAGATTCTAGAATTCATATTCGGTAACATGTTGAAAAATCAGTTTTTTTCATGTCTAATGTTGCAGTGTTGGAAGTGTACACTCAAAGTCTGACGACTTCCTGCTTGCACACAAGATGCACAAAAACTTTATGAGGAGTGATGCACTGACAAACACAGGAGAGTTCAGCTTTTTCTCTAAAATGGATCCTAATGTTGTGGTTGCTTTTTTTTGTTGATGTTGCAGTTCAGGCTTTTACTCGCACTGTAAGAATATATGATGAGGTTTGTGTGGTTGTCCATTGATCCATTAATTACAGCACTGCACCTGCTGAGTAAGTGCATGTGTCTGCAGGGGGAAGCTGCACTAATCCAAACGATTCTTTATTTCTTATTTTTGCTTTGTTGTTGCGCTCATATTTAGAAATGCAAATGTAAAGTGACAAGAACGTAGTGACTTGCAGGCTCCGTATTCTGCAAGTGACATCTTAAGTTTCAGTTTGTTAAAGTCATATTTCGTTCTGGCTGATCTCCTTTTATCTGCTCCCTGCAAAACGAGTCAGCCACAAGTCAGAAATGATTTCTGGTCTTTCGGTTTTACTTCTGATCATTTGTGTGTGGCGTGCATGTGGCTCGCTGCGTGTTTGATCGTGACATGTGCTAACAAAACATTTTCTTTCTGTCTCGCAGTCTGAAATTGGAATGTGAGAAACTGGCCAGTGAGAAAACTGAGATGCAGAGGCACTATGTCATGGTGAGACTAGCTTGCTTCACATGTAGCCATTAGTATTTGTTAGTGTGTGTGTGTGTGTGTGTGTGTGTGTGTGCAAAAAAGAGGAACAGAGAAGTCATGTTTGATCGACATTGCTTTTTATCTTTTGTTTCAGTACTATGAAATGTCATACGGGCTGAACATTGAGATGCACAAGCAGGTAAGAGACGCTTTTACTCGAATGATGAAAAGACTAAACGTGTGACGTAAACCGCAGCGGAAGGATGTGACGAAAGGAATTCAAATATGATGTTGATTTAAATTTGTGAGTGCTGTTGAATTCTAAAACATCACACTGGCCAAAGTTCAGCAAACTTGGAGGCACTTTAATTTATCCACACCACTGCTGCTGCAAGGTTATCATTATTGAAGCAAAACTGCAGCCTTTTTATGACAGCTTTTAAGGTGAGCACTGAAATATCTCAGGTTTTAAAATGGCCCATCATGCTGATGGCATTCTGCAAGAAAAAAAAACAATTTTTACCTCCTTATAACAAGGCCTTTACCTTTTTTCTGTTCAACATTTTCTTTGACAGTGAAGTGATGTGTGTTACCACAGCACCGAGCTGCGCAGATGATTTCCCTAAATCTATCTCCAGCATTTTCTGAAAGAATATCTGCAGTCATGAAAGTTATCAGGCTACAAACTGCTGTGGAAAAGTTGCATCCGAGTCAGATTCCTGCAACATAAACCATGCTATGTTTTCAAACAGACTAATGTGATGTTATTTTTCTTATCATTTACAAAAACAGGAGTCGAATTCCCCAAAAACGAGTTCCAGTTACAAATTCGACATCCGCATGTGAATATTCTGGAAATAACTTTCAAATAATCCAGAAATTTGACTTTAGCAGCTTTCTGGATTATTTGAAAGAAATCTAAAAGTCCTGTTAAAACAAGGGGAAGATGAGGAAAGAGCATCAGCCAATAATGTTTAAGTATTTGATCCATTTGTCTTCTGCTCTGTTTTCAAGCGCTCGGCTGCCTTTCGAGGCTGAACGGTCGTTTCACATGCGAATAATAATTTCGTCAGCTTAATTGAACAAGAAAATGGGCTGAAAAATGACCGGAGCGAACGAGGATTTGGCCTTTAACGAGCCTTTACATTATTGCTGCCTTTTTTTAAACGCGGAAGGTCATTAGCATAAATGTCTCTGTTAACCACACATCAGCTGCCAGGATAAATGAACCACAGCTAACCAGCTACACATCCATTTCCAGAGAAATGGTGTGTGTAGTGTGTGTGTGTGTGAGAAAGAGAGGAAGTGATAAATGCTTGGCTTTTGTCTTACTCTCTGTGTGTGTGTGTGTTTTCTGTATCTATACTGTGTTTACTTTGCTGTGTGTGTGTGTGCGTGCATGTATGTTTAACAGCCTGTACATGCTGCACATGTTTACTCTGTGTGTGTGTGTGTGTGTGTGTGTGTGTGCGCGTGTGTGATTGTGTGTTTGTCTGTAGACACACTGTCGTTGTTTATTTAGTTTTGTGTGCACTATTTGTGTATTTGTTCGCACTGTGCATGTGCTCCTACGATGTAGA
>VOQJ01017797.1:22302-39520 GCA_015052665.1 Apistogramma diplotaenia | reverse complement strand
TGACTAACCAGCAGCATTTGAAGGCAGGTGTATGTGTGAGAGGAAGGCACAAAGATAGAGGAAGTGTGTGTGTGTGTGTGTGTGTGTGTGTGTGTGTGTGTGTGTGTGTGTGTGTTCACACGTGTTGTGCTTCAGACATTAAATCTGTCATTTTTTTTCTGTCTCATGCCTGCCGCCCTCTCAGACAGAGACTCGGTCAAGGTAAGTCTTTCCTTTCTTCATTCGCTTTGTGAAAAGACGTGTTTAGAGCGTAGCTTCATGTCTCCTCAATCAACTTCTCTGCATCTTTTCTGTAGTTTGTGCTTTTTTCTTACTTCTTATAAAAGGGTAGACACCTCTTTATTCATAACACACAAAAAGCCTGTTTATGTGAATGTCTGTCTTTAACATGAACACGAATGTGCGTTACAGGACGTCACAGTGAAAACTGTTCAACAACATTTCCAAGATTGTAAATGTTTAGACATGAGGTATTTAATATATTCTGCCGCTTCCCAAATGGCAGCTGGGATAGGCTCCAGACCGCCCCCCACCCCGACAACACTTAATTGAATAAGCGGTTAAGAAAATGGATGGATGAACGTTCACACAAATGTCCTATAATAAATTTTTATTTTATTCTCGTGGATGTAATCGGAAATGAAACAGAGCACAGTGAGACATAATGTTACCAGAAATAATGAAAACATTAGAAGCTTCTGATCTTCGAGTCATTAACGTTTTCTCCACCTATGCTGCGTGTAATAGAAATATCTGATATGGGAAACTGGTAACAGCCAGCAAGAGAAGATAAAAACCGGGTGAAAGAGAAGCCCCAAGGTGAGCCGAGAAGAAAGTGAGGAAGCGCAGAATGCTCAGTGAAGGAAGGAGGGAGCAGAAAGAGGCAGTGCAACAGATCACTGTTCTATCCAGCGGTTGTAGTAATTAGTCCCTTAAGCACAGCGTTTTTCCCAAGGCAAACATTTGGTTTGTTGAATACTCAATGAGCAGATTAGCATTTCTTTACACCAGCAGCCCGAGCGCACTCACTTTTACAAGCATGCATGAGTTTAGAAGCGTGTGTGTGTGTGTGTGTGTTTGGTGTTTTGGAGTAGGTGGAAACAGGAGGACTGCTTTAACAGGAGGTATGTTTGTTATCTGCTGCCCCCCCATGTAGTGTCCTCCTGCTCCACACACACACATTTGCACACACACGCACAAACACACCTGGGTGTACGCACACACATACGCTCAAAGGTGTAGGCACCATGGTGGGAGCAAATTAGCAGTGTGTGTGTGTGTGTGCGTGTGTGTGTGTGTCTGAGGTCATAAGAAAGCTTTGATAAAGATAGAGAGAGGCCAGAATGATGGATGCCTTTCATTAGTGCCCTGTGAGAACACACAGACACACGCACATGCAGAGCTGCTCTTTGACATGGTGGCCAACAGTCACTTCATGAAACCAATAAGCCCCTTGTCAGTGGTCTGCAGTTGCCTTGGCAACAGTCCACAGAGTACAGTGTGTGTGAATTGCATGAACATCTGTGCCTTAATGTCCTTGGCGTTAGCACGGTACACACTATAATGAATGTAAACTCCACGTGCGTGCGTGCGTGCGTGCCTGTGTGTGCGTGTGTGTGTGCGTGCGTGCGTGTGTGTGTATAGATGCCAGTACAGGCAGTCAATTATGTCGTTAACGGGTGTTCAAGGACTACAACTTCTCAGACCTTCGGTGGTGGGACTTGGTTCACTTTTCACATGACATTAATTGACGATGGCTTCATTTTAATTCTCGTTTTTTCTTTTATTGTTTTTACATTTATGTTGTTTCTCTAAAAGATAAAAAATTCTCATACAAAGGGTTACATTTCCTCGTGTTTTTAAGTCAACTTAAATACAATGTAACCATCTTTCTAATTAAGGCTGCTTTCAAGTTCAGACTGACCTTTGCTGTTAATCACCTGTTGAAGTAAACGCAGTGCAGCTTGTGTTTTTGTGCGATCGCTGCAGTGGCCTTCTCTTTTTAGACATTTTTGTTACTGGTAAACAAGCTGTGCAGATGCAGCCTGCTTGTCTTTGTTTATGCCAGGATGCTCTTTTAAAGCTCGAAATACAATTCATAATCTGGCTCTCTGTGCTGTGTTGGCTACAAAATAATAAAAGGCAAACTGAGCTGAACAGAGTTATTAGAGCTCTAAAGAATTGTTTTTATTTTTTTGCAGAAATCATTTGTACTGAGCACCCCGTGGTCCAACTGAGAAAAAAAAAATTCTCTCCTTATAAATATTTTATTTATAAACTCATAACTCTTTGTGCAGATTTGCCGATGACTTCAGAGAACAACGACCTCCCTGATAGTTAAAACCGAAAGGTTGGATTTGAAGTTTGAGCCTGAATATGCATATTCTGTGAATTAAATCTACCTTTAAATCTTTCCACTTGTAGAGTCCACATGTAATCCTAATTATGAACAAGGCTCCCACATTAATCAATAGACGAGTAATTTTTTTTGTCCAAGACAACAACAGACAGAAAGGCAGCACCTGCTCAGTGTCAGACTGTATTTGAACTGGACATCTTCCAGGTGTGTGTGTGTGTGTGTGTGTGTGTGTGTGTGTGTGTGTGTGTGTATACAGTATCAATGTGTGCATGTGTGATGAGGGAAATTCTGAAAATGATAGTTTGTGGTTACAATTAATACAAAACAACACTTGTTGAAAGGAAAAATCTCTAGCCCTGTAACCCTGTGATGCACCCTGAACATCCATGTCGGTCTTGAACTCATGGTGCTCAACATCAGCGGAGTATCCTGCAGAAACACGCTCATCCTGGACAGCCATACTCGTAATCATCCGAGAGACACGAGGGAGTCGGAAAAGCTGTTTGCGAAGCTGGAAAACACAAAAACACTCGAGGTTGCAGATATCATTATCAGGACCTGCAGAATCAATTTGAAATGGGAGGCAAATATAATTATGATGTGAATGAAAATGAATACTCTCACTCAACCACACCTCAGAGGTCCTCGCGCTCGTGATGCTCGTGCTGTCGGCGGCACCGTCATTTGTCTCTGTGGCAAAATTAATTTGCTTTGATGTTTTTGAAAGAGCTAATTTGCAGGCTAATTAATCTAATCAGGCTGGAAATAGAGCGACACCGAGTCAGGGGCTCAGTTTGCCTCGTCTCACTCAAGACGAGACACGCACCTGTACACACACACACACACTGGCTCCTTAACATTGTTTGCACATATGGAGTACTAAAATGTAAACAGGTACAAGTGCTGCCTGAGCACAGCCACACACACACAGACGCACAGTGAAGCCCTCACTCCTCCCCCCGCAGAATCTTTGTCATCAACACTTGCAGCACGGCAAAGGGCAGCGGAAAGGTCACAAGCGTGAGTTAGTGGAAAGGTCGAGCTAAAGGTCCTGCTTTATTTTTCTTCTCTGTCCATCGTCTGCTGGGTAAGAAGGACCTCCCAATGAGAGAGAGGCGGAGAGAAATCAGTGGAGACAGGCAATGCTGGAGGGGAAATGTTTAGTTGACCTTATTTTGATCCTTGCTTCTCAAAGAAGATTAATCCTTCAGTAACGGTATTTAAAGGATGCCATATTTGATTAAGAAAGAGAGACATCAGTGAAATCCTCCCCCTAAAGCTGCGATGGTGTAGTCAAACTGTCAAGGCTGCAGCGCTGCTTTTGTATTGTATGATACAGTAAAAGGGAAATTGTTTTGACAGGCAGAGGAGCTTTTTAAAGCGAGATGGAAATCTCTGCATTGTGTTTGCACTGCTCAGCTTCGTCTCTTTCGCTTGCATTGTTGACTGACGAGTCTTAACACATTCCAAAGTTTTCTTCTAAGTGTAAAAGCTGCAGCTTACATTTTACTGCCTTTCAGTCGGTCCTCCGACATTAGCGACTTGTCTCAGCAGCTGGTTTTGCCTTTGATAATCACATCTTCTTCAGTAGTTTTTGTATCCAGGTTAGGTTGGGCTGCACGTCCAGAAATGTAACTTAATCTTTAATTTTATGTTTGTTTGATTTTTAAAATTCTATTATTGGTGAATTCTTTTTACTGGCATTGTCCACTAATCTCCTCAGAGGGGGGGGGGGGGTGACTTTCATAGTCACCGGATCTCAACCCACTCGAGCACCTTTGTCAAACTTTAGACTGACACGCTCGTCGCTTCATGCTGATTTTTTCCTTCTCCTGTCTTTACGTACTGCTGGTTTACTCTGATGGTCAGCTTTGGTTTTATTTGCACAAGTTGGAGTAATTTGTGTTTCTGTCTTTGAGGAATGATTTCCTGTTTGGTGTAGTGCGTTGTTTCTGCAGATGCTGTGAGCTGGTGCTCTAATTGTGGTTTTCCACAGAAGCCCACTCTAAAAGTGTTTGTGTACCACACAGTTACTGTGCCCAGAATTGAGCCCCCTGGTTCCCTGTGGCTGCGGGATGGCGCGTTGCAAGAATTTGCCCAGAAATGGTTCTGAAACCAGTGAGAAATAATGCCGGTGTGGACTTTCACCAAGCTGCACCAAAACTAGAGACAGAAATTGTTAGGATATGTTTAAATATACACGTACTTTTACTTCATTCTGGCCAGTCCTTTCTCATTATGCCACGTTTTTTTAAACAATGATTTTCCAGCATATGTATTTTGGAACAAAAAAATAGTTTTCATCAGCTTCTGTTAAGTAAACGTTTGTTGCTTCTTTCAGAGCTCGTCCATCTCTCCGTCAGCCAATTTTCGCGCTGGAGAGAAGCATCGAAGTTCAAGTGATTATTCCTCTGACAGCAAGAAGCAGAAGACAGATGATAAGGAGCTGACCTCCACACGCTATGTGAGTGAATATGTTAAAATCATTTTTTTAACTGCAGAGAAGATTTATTATTAAGCTCATTAGAAAGGATTAGGGACAAGGGGCGCTCAATTATTTAGTTCTCCCGTGATTACAGGCCCCCTGTACTGTCATATCTACATTAACTACACTTTTTTGTCTAAATGAAAGAAATTGAGATCAGTTATTCTTTATTTTTTTTATCACTTTTTCATTTTTTGCCCAGCTGACCCCAGAGACTTACAGAAACTTGGCATCCCAAAGGTCTTTAAACCTGCCGTAAACATGCTGGAGTTTATGATCTGTACCTGAGGTGACCCACTGGGATGCTCCACAGTGAAGCTGCTTTGACCATTATATTTAACAAATGGTGTTTTCCCTGTGAGCTCAGTTCAAGCTGTGCCGAGCTGCACACATGTAACATCCCTCACACTCCTCGCGTCACCCACCAAACACGCCGATCTGCTCGTTCAGTTAAGCTGCAGAATTTTTCATCCCACCCTGCTTCCGCTCTGCATCGCTGTCTGCTGTTTCAACCCCTGCTACCCCAGAAACTCCATCCTTAGGCTCTTTGGGGGATAACACTCACCAGCCGCTTCGTCGGGTGCACCAGCTGCTCATTAATGCAAATATCTAATCAGCAAATATCTAATCAGCCAATTACAAGTCATCAACTCATTGAATTCAAGCATGTAGACATTGTCAAGATGACCTGCGGAAGTTCAAACCGAGCATGAGAAAGAAAAAGAGAGAATTTCAGAAACTGCTGAGCTACTTTGATCAGCACAACCGGCTCTAGGGCTCCGAATGGTCGGAAAGAGAGAAAATGCCCAGCGAGCGGCAGAAAATGCTTTGTTTATGTCGTAGGTCAGAGGAGAATGTTAGACTTGGAGCTGACAGGAAGGCAGCAGTAACGCGGAAAACAACTCTACAACTAAACTACACAGGAGAGCATTTCTGAATGTGCAACTTATCAAACCTTGAAGCAGATGGGCCACAGCAATTTCCAATTTCCAACAGGAAATTGAGGGCACAATTCTAATACAAACTGGAAAAATGTTGCTTTGCTTGATGAGTCTTCATTTCTGCTGTGACATTTGGATGGTAGGGTCAGAATCTGACACAAATAAAATGAAAGCATGGATCCACTCCACATTGTATCGCTGGCTCAGGCTGATGGTGGTGGTGTAATGGTGTGGGCGGGATCTTTCCATGGTTCACTTTGGACCAGCTGACCATTGTTTAAATATTGCAGCCTACCTGAGTATCCATGTCCATCCCTTTATGGCTAGAGTGTACCCATCCTCTGGCTCCCTCCAGCAGGATTATTCGCCATGTCACAAAGCTCAGATCAAACTGCTTCGTCATGATGAGTTCACTGGACTCCGATGGCCTCCACAAACAGCAGAGCTCAGGATGTGGTGGAGAGTCACATCATGGATGTCAATATGCACCAAATCTGGGGAATGTTTCCAGCACCTTTTTGAATTATGGAAGTTAGGATGTCAAAAGGGTTCCAACCCAGTATTAGAAATGTGTGCCTGATGACGTTTTTTTATTTGTATTTTTTTTGAGGGGGTGGGCACACGAGACTGTTTATTCTTCTGCTGTAATAAACTGATCATGTCAGTGACTATCAGCGGTAATGAGACAATAGGAAACAAACACAGGGAGCAAAACTAAACAGAATAAAAGCACACCAAAATAAAACAGGAAGTGGCCAACAAGGAGACCAAGACTGAGGCACATGACCTTGACATCAGAACAGGAAGGTAAACAAACACTGAGATGAAGCGGAGCTAAAGACAAAATACAGACAAAAACAAGGCAGCTGGACTGGATCACAAGGGAGCAAACGACACGGGAAACAAAGAGAAACATGATGATGTCAAAAGAGCTGGATAAACTCATTCAGATTTTTTAAATATAAAAATAAGTTTTAAAAAGTAAGTTAAATGAAGTAAATGTCAAACAAGTGGACACAAAAAGCCTGAGCACATCCACTTTTCAACATACAACAAAGTGCTTGTTATTTATTTTAAATCTACATTCTAGAAAATGTTTTATTTATGTACTTTTTCCACTTTAATGGCTTAAAGATTAAATATGCTCCTTTCTTGTGTTTGACCTAGGAGAGTGATGGGGAGAAGAGTGATGATAACTTGGTAGTGGACGTCTCCAATGAGGTACAAAACAATACCTGCACACAAGCGAACCAGCAGCTTCTGTGACGCCCACTCAGAAAATGTGATATACTTCGATCCCTGTGCTCACAGGATCCAGCGTCTCCTCGAGGAAGTCCTGCACACTCTCCTCGAGAGAATGGTTTGGATAAAAGTCGTCTGTTGAAGAAAGACCCACCACTGAGTCCTTCCTCCATCGCTTCCTCCAGCAGCACACCCTCATCCAAGTCTAAAGATATTAATTTGGTGAGTCATTTGGATAGACCCCCAATATTATTTTTCCTTTATTCAAATTTTCTATTTACAGCCATCCAGTATGAGTCATAAACTCATTCAGTGAATGCTCATTAAATTATATCTTCCTAATTTGCATTGTAGAATGAGAAGTCCACAACTCCTGTGTCCAAGTCCAGCACCCCAACATCGCGCTCCGAAGCCCCCACACCAAGCAGTGCCTCCACCCCCGGCTTGAGGTCGGCACCCAGTAAATCATCAGGAGTTGAGGCACTGAGTAAGTGGGGCACACATAACACAAAACATTTCTGCAAACTCAAACGTATATGATTTTGAAACTTGTAAAACCACGTTACCATTGACTGGTGTGCTGAAGAATATACATATGACATGTTTAAGTCTTAAGCTTTGCTTAAAAGCTTCAGATATAACCTCGGATGTTTACGTCACAACTTGGTTGTGTATAATTTCGTAGCTCCTGGTCTTCGCACACCCCTGGCAGTGCCCTGCTCGTACCCCGGCCCCTTTGGAATGGTTCCTCACCCTGGTATGAACGGAGAGCTGAGTGGAACTGGAGCCGCCTACACTGGCCTGCATAACATTTCCCCACAGATGAGTGCAGTGGCTGCAGCTGCCGTCGCAGCCTATGGACGCACGCAAGTGGTACCCCGACACTCACACATGCATGTATATAGAAAATGTAAAAAACAGCTACATATTTTGTATTTTACAAATAAATTTTAAGGACAAATATAACTGCAACTGATTATTTAGTGGAACACAACATAGTTAAAAATGGATGATTTCACTTTTCTACAAGTTATTCCATTTAGGTGTTTTTTTTTTTTATAGCTATACATTCATCTGTTTATGTCAATTATGAAATAGGAAATTGTCCTAAAAGCGCACCCATATATGGACAAATGTTTCCTGGGTGGTGGTAATAGTTCATCAAACACAACATAATTAAAAAATACCTTTTGTTCCTTTCATGTCACTTCAAACACCTTCCTGCCCGGCACACCTGATTTAATTTAAGCCTTCGTTTAAGCATTTTTGTATATGTTTTAAATATCTCGCTCTTGTGTTCTTCAGGTGGGATTTGATCCTCACCATCACATACGTGTTCCTGGACTTCCTCCCAACCTGTCAGGCATTCCTGGTGGAAAACCGTGTGTTTCTTCTGTTCCTTCTCAAATGGCATAATCACACTGAGAAAGTTCAAATTTTATATATTTATTACACTCTGCTTACTTTTGTCATACTTGATCTCTTTTTTTCTCACCACCTGTTATCCATTCACATTTCCTCTAGAGCCTATTCCTTTCATGTGAGCGCTGACGGACAGATGCAGCCTGTGCCTTTTCCTCCGGATGCCCTGATCGGCCCCGGCATCCCGCGCCATGCTAGACAGATCAATACTCTCACCCACGGGGAGGTCGTGTGTGCCGTTACCATCAGTAACCCTACGCGTCATGTTTATACCGGCGGCAAGGGCTGTGTCAAGGTGTGGGATATCAGTCACCCGGGCAACAAGACCCCTGTCTCCCAGCTGGACTGCCTCGTGAGTGCAACATTGGTCCTTTCACTGTTTTACAGCCACTAGTTTTCTGCATGTATACGTTTTAATGGCAGCTCTGTTTCACACATCAGAACAGAGATAACTACATCCGATCCTGCCGGTTACTTCCTGATGGACGAACTCTCATTGTCGGGGGCGAAGCGAGTACTTTATCGATCTGGGATTTGGCTACGCCGACTCCTCGGATCAAAGCAGAGTTGACTTCATCAGCACCTGCATGTTATGCTCTGGCTATCAGTCCTGATTCCAAAGTCTGCTTTTCCTGCTGCTCTGATGGAAACATCGCTGTCTGGGATCTTCACAACCAGACTCTGGTTAGGTATGGAGCTAATTTATGAACCTGCTATTAAACCAAAACAGCAATAAATGCCATCTACCTATTAGTTTAATCAGGATGCCAATCAGCTTACAATCTTCTATTTTTATGTGCAAGACAAGATCTAAATATTCAAATGTGTTTTATTTTGAAAAACAACATTAGCATTTGTGTGCGTGCCATTTTGTCTTTAAACATGATAGTTCAAAAAGTTTTGAATGAATTCTGATAAAACTTTGTAGGAGTGTAGATTCGGGTCATGTCACTAACCCGTTAAAATTTGGCTTCGATCCATTAAGCTTGTCAGGGACAGCTTAATGATTTATTGGTCAAAATAAACAAAAAGCCTAATAACTTGGAAACTATGATTCTCACAAGTGTGGTGTGTATTGCCAACATATAGAGAGTGCTGTATAAAGATTTAGCAGCATGGTAGTTAGCACTGTTGCGTCACAGCAAGAAAGTCTCGGGTTCAAATCCACCATCCGGCCTTTCAGTGGAGAGTTTGCATGTTTGACTGCTGGGTTCTCTCTGCATACCTCCCAAAGGTACAAAGATGTGCATTTAGTGAGTTTAGGTCACCTGGTGATTCAGCCCTGCAGCAGTCTGGCATTGCTCTGGCCTCGTCTTTAAGGTCAAATTTTCATTAGGTCAGACTTTCATAAAATGTCTTTGAAACTAAGCTTAAAATTCTGCTGCTTTTGTTTGTATTGGTAATATTTAAATGGTATATGTGGATTCTAAATATCACATTATAGTTTGCATCCAAATATGTCACATTTGACCTCTGATCTCACTTTTATATTTCATATCTGCCTTTCTTTCAAAGTACAGTACCAGTCAGTGTTTATTTATTTTTCTTACATTGTAAATTAATACTGACGTCATCCAGACTATGAAGGAGCACGTAAAGATCACATAGTAAACTTAAAAGTGTGGTTTAGAGTCTTCAAAGTCGGCACCTTTTGCTTTGATTACAGCTTTACACGCTCTTGGCATTCTCTCAGTCAGCTTCATGAGGTAACACACAAACACTAAACCCTGAAGAAGCTTATTACAGCCGCATATTTAACTCCACGGATTAAGAACGGGGTGTCACTCAAGTTCGTATGCGTGTGAAGGCAGACGAGTGAATACTTTTGGCAGTTCGGTGCATCATAAACTCAAGCTATTCAAGTCCGGTTATTTAGAAATCAATACCTTTTATCCATTACCCACTGGTAATCAAATGCGGGGTGCAAATCAGTTCTACTGCAAATGCAAGAGGTTTGCACTCTCTTTCTCCGTGCTTCTTGTTAGCTATGGGTTTGTCTTGTTTCTGTGCAGGCAGTTTCAGGGCCACACAGATGGAGCCAGCTGTATAGACATCTCCAACGATGGAACCAAGCTTTGGACCGGCGGTCTGGACAACACCGTCCGGTCCTGGGACCTGAGAGAGGGACGCCAGCTGCAGCAGCACGACTTCACCTCTCAGGTGCACATTTCTATCAGCCCTTACTTACCTATGTTTCATAAAGCCGTTTCTGTATTGCAGCATGTGCATGCGACGTGTTGGCAGGAGCAGTGTGGAATTTGTTCTGCTCCTGCGGCAGCTTTCAGGTGTATGTTCCGCGTTCAAAAATTTGGGTTTTTGAACAGACGTCTATTATTATTTGGTGGTAAAATGTCACCGATGAAAATTGTGCACCCCAGGACAAGTCACTGCCATTTGCAGTTTGCGTGATTACTGTCTCGGGTTTTGATTTATTGCAGTCATTTACAAGCTCGGTTCAGAACATTTAACCCACACTAAAGGCCAGACTGAGCCCTCTCCTCAAATACTTTTAACACTAATAATATGTGCAGGTAGAATTGAGGTTTTTTTTTTCCCCCTCGTGAGTAGAAAAGCAGCAATAATAGACCATTACAGCAATTTTCCTGAATAGAGCCATTTCAGTGTGCACATGAGGAGGTGAGTGTGCAGTAAAGAGAGCTCAGAGAGGACAGTCATGGCTGATAGAGTTCTTAGGCTTTCCAGTAATGTCAGGTCTAACCCCACTCCCCCTCTCTACAGCTTTGGAAAATCTGTAACCATTTGACAAAGAAAGTAAGTAATGGTTTACCAGGTTTGTCAGCTAGCAGTTGTGTCACATACAGTATATGCATTTTGGGCTTTAAAAAATGCTGGCATTTATTTCTAAACAATAATATACTTAATTACTTATCTAACTCTGCTGGGGCTGCAGGTTAGGCTTTGGGATTGTGGCATATTTTTGAAACATATTCTATCTGAGCCCACCCCCAATTAAACATTTTATCCATGCACTCAGATGCCTACCCCGTCCTAATATGAGCGATATAATGTGTATTTATATACGACGTAGCTGTCATTGTGTTGGTGTGTTGGGGTTGGTTGCAGATCTTCTCACTGGGATACTGTCCAACGGGAGAGTGGCTGGCAGTGGGGATGGAGAACAGTAATGTGGAGGTGCTGCATGTCACCAAACCTGATAAATACCAGCTCCACCTGCATGAAAGCTGCGTTCTGTCACTCAGATTTGCGCACTGTGGTAAGAATAAACACATTTATTCTGACATGTTCCCACCAGTATTTTACGATTTAAAATGAATATATTTACAGAGTGTTGGGGAAGTCCACATAATAAAACAGAATTAGCAGTAAAGAGAGTAATTTAACCTTCACTAACATAAATTACTTTGATAATAGAGACTTTTTCAGACATTTAAAGTGTTTTTTGTTGGTGTAGTCTAATGCAGTTTGTTGTCCTCCACAGGGAAGTGGTTTGTAAGTACAGGAAAAGACAATCTGCTAAATGCATGGAGAACCCCATATGGAGCCAGCATATTTCAGGTAAATGGGCAAGAGCACAAACATGGATTCAAGTCCAAGCGTAGCAGAGCATAATAACCAAAGGTTACCGAGTTTAAAGAAATAACTCGGCCAGTGACATCGAGCACCTTTTAGCTCAGTAAATGTAAAGTTTAGGTATCAGGTCCTATTCAGAGGACCTGAGAGTGTGACACAAAAGACAGATTGTAAAAAGCAAAAAGGTGAGCTTTACTTGCTCAAGGTTATTAAAAAAGGAAAGAAGAGAAACATGCAAGTAAACAAAGTACACAGAGCAGCTGATGCAGAATGCTAAACACTCGCAAGGTTCACGAGCAAGCTGGGATTAATCTGGTGCAAAACAAAGCTGAGAGCAGAATGCCGGGGAGCTAAAGCAACAGCAGCAGGTCGTGTGAGACTGGGAATCGCCCAGTGATGGGGCTGACTGGGCAAATGGAAACATATGAACAAGGAAGAGCTGCAGCAGGTGGGGGAGTGAAGCAGGTGAGAGTGAGAGTCAGTTATGGGAATACATAAGCTGGACTGAATGAATTATTAGACAAAAAATGCACAAGTGAAGGTGCAAAAAAGCAAAATATCACATCTAAAGATGTGTTGCTGCTCATTCAGCTTTGATTCTGGGGTTTTGCTTTGTGCCATATTTCAAACTCTTCACAAATTCATGGATTCAGTTAAGAGATTCAGTAACAAAGCACAAACTCATTTGTTTTCTTAACTTTTTAAAAATAAGAAAACACTTTAATTACCGTATTTTCCGGACTATAAGTCAGACTTTTTTTCATAGGTTGGCGGGAATGCGACTAATACTCGACTTGTATGTTAAATTATTAACACTATGTTAAGAGTCGTTACTTTATTTTGATGGCGCTCTTACTCTTTTGTTACGGTAGCCGCAGAATTCTTGTCGTCACTACGGTACGTCAGACTGTGACATCATTACGTTCTTGTGACTGCGTCGTCTTTGCCCGTGAAGTTCGTACGGGGAGATGAGCTTTATGAGGCCTTTTATGTTCAATAAATAAAGAGAAGTGGAGTCATGTCTCACTTATCTTCCGCACGCAAAGAGAAGGCTGCGCCACCCAGCTCAACACATTATTATATAATTTCCCAAAAAGTGCGTCTTATAGTCCGGATGGTTTGATCTTCATTGTTATGCATTTTTTGGCTGCTGCGACCAATACTCCGGAGCGACTTATAGTCCGAAAAATACGGTACCTTTGGCTGTGACGCTCATAACTGAGCAATGATCCTTGAGCTGTACAGTAAATTAACTAGACATACTGAGGAAGGTACAGATGGGTTTAAATGTCTCTCAGCTGACTGTAGATGGGAAAAAGAAGTCATAAGGTTGAGAGAAATGTCGGCAGATGTGCCACGCTCTTGCCTCACACTGGGTAAAGATAAAATAATATCCAAGAGAACAGCAACTTCCATCATGCTCACAATGTGGGACAGCGTTCCTAAATATGGCCGCCCAGCCAGACTGAGTCATGTGGGAGGAAGAGTCCAGACCTGAAGCCGACAGACCAGCTGGCATTCGGCCAGTTTGTGTTGTTGCTGAGCGTGACTGAACTTTGCTTTTGCAGATATTGTGAGCTGAATGCTTGAATCAACCTTCTGTGGCTTCAGATTAACAAGAACATCGTGTATAAAAAAAAAACAACATTTATTAAATGTGCGGCCTTCGTCGTTCTCACCTTTTCATCAATTTTCTTGCATCTTTTATTCCCCCCCCGACAGTCAAAGGAGTCATCCTCAGTGCTGAGCTGTGACATCTCCATCGATGATAAGTACATTGTGACAGGCTCAGGAGACAAGAAGGCAACTGTCTATGAGGTCATCTACTGAGAGAGCCGCGCTTGTTAACTAACAAGGCCATCCTTCCACCCAACCACGAGGTCTCCTTCTTCTGTGTAAATTTTTATGTGTATAGGATCACCTTAAAAGGATCAAACAAAACGTTTTCTTGGACCGTGATCTCCTGACTTTCCGGCTAGTCAAGGATCAGAACCAACAAGCAGACCCGAGCACAGATTTTTTGTTTCCTTTTGAAGTCGCGTGTTTGTGCGGATGCGTGAATGCTGTTGGCCTGATGACATTCCCATATGTTACTTTTGACATAAGCCTCTGATATAGTTGGTTTTTTTCAGTGTATAGATTGTAATACAAGTGTTACTGTTCACACACCTAACATAACCTGCTTATGTACTTTGTACATACTTGGAGGTCTGATCTGCCACCCAGTTGCAAACGAGGTGGCAGATCAGAGCCACGTTGTTCCCGGGCTCCTCTGGACTGTGATGATGGTGTAAATAAAGCATTAACGCTAATATCGTAGCAGAAACAAATGACAATAGCAACAAGCTGCTTTCTTTTTGACATTTTTTTATTGCCATCTGTTTCGAGCCCGCTGCTGACCTTCCTCCACATTCTGACATCCCCTCATCATCTCCGTGCTGAGCTGCATCCTGCAGATGTGAGGGTTCATACAAAGGATGCAGGACACACATAAATATGGCACTTCTGCACATGCAAATGGGTTTTTCAAGCAAATATATCAGAGGCTTCATTAAAAACAAGTGTTGAAATGGTTTTATTAATGCGAGTTCAAAAGGCAATATATTCATCTTTAATTTGTTAATTAGGCCTTGAATTCATGTGCAGCGTGTTGTTTCATCACACTCATTTCTCATTATTTAATCTGTGAAGATATATATTTTTGCTCTTTTTGAAATAATTGTAAGAAAAGGCTTCCACTCGTGAAAGTCATAAACAGATTCATTAGAAATACATGCTGGGTGATGCTTTATCAAAGCAAAGCGCTAAAGGTCGTCTCAGACCTGCTACAAGATCAAAAATAGTACCATAGTTTGTTGGTAAATAGTTTGTTATTAAACATGTTCAGTTTTTTTAAGAAGAGAGAAGATCAATAACAGTCGATATGAAATTTGGAGACAAAGATAATATTTCAGGTACCAGAAGCTTGCTGGTTACCATTTGTAGCGAGTTCGCATTGATTTATCACTTTGAGGAGACAGTGGTTGCATTCGGATAAATGGAACTACCAGCTGTAGCCTGAACAAACAATGGTTATGCCTTTTGTTTTTATTTTACAATGATCTGCCTGCATAACTTAAAAATGTTGTGACATAATTTAAAATCTGAAAATCTTCTGCGACCACTGAAAACATTGTTCATAACCCTGATCAACACTGATCAAATATTTCTTTCTTTCTTTTCTTTTTGTCACAGATTCATTTTAACCTTCTGTTGGTCTCCATTTCACTCGTTTTCTCAACAATGACGAGATTTTAAAAAAAAAACGTTATCGATAAAATAAATGAACAGGCAGTAACGTCAGCATGGCTTTTTTTATGAGTTCTGGTCATGTTTTAAAATGTAAATATTTAATCATTAATACTTTTTGTTAGTTTGGGGGGGTTGCCCACTAAAGGCCCAGTACCTTTGCAGCCCATAAGGGGGCAGCTGTGCACACTTTGGGAAACCCCTGCTCTGAAACAAAAAAACGTTTGAATTGTTCCTTTAAATACTGTTTGTTTATTCACAGCATCATTTTCTACCCGTGTTCCTGAATTTGCTCTTGTAGTTCAGCTTTTGAGTGAAATAAGAATCGTGTGTGTGTGTGTGTGCGTGCGTGCGTGTGTGTGTTGTAAGCCTGTATTTTTAACTCTGTGGGCACTGAGCAAACTAACAGAATTGCCCTCGGCGCCCTCTCTACTGACTGACTTTTGCACTGTCTCTGTCCCTTAGCTCGGACTCCTCTGGATGCTCACTGGCTTCCTGCTGATAGATTTCAGCAGAACTGATTTATTGGTCTTTGGAGGTCAATCACCCCTGCCTGGATTTTCTTTTAAGACTTTTGGGAAAAGCAAGTGGTCAGCGATATGGTCTTGATTTCTCTTGGGTTTACGTCTGTTGGCTTGTAGAAATAACACAGTGCCTTTACGCTATGCTTTTGCCCTCCTTTTTGTCCTGCTGCATTCAGTTACGCATGCGAAGCTGGAATGTGACTCCTCTGCTGGAAAGGTTTTGAAAAATTAAGGGTTTTTGAGTGTCTTTTTGTTCACTTATCAGAAGTATCTCAGAAATTACCAGAATTATTCAGAACTTCTCTTTATTTCTGGTGGAGACATTAACCAGAAGTTAAAAAAAAACTTATCTTTGGTGTTTGTTGCTGTTTTTTTAAGCTTTAAGAACTTGTTTGTTGCTTGCAATTCATCTCCATTACGTATTTAGTAATCAGCCAATCAGTCCTGCATCACACTAATCTGCAGAAAGATATTTACATGCAAAACCGCAGCAAATCATTAGCTATTAGCACAGATTTATGTCACCAAGATTATAATCCATAAGCACCCAATTTGGATGGATGCAGGCATTTTAAACTTGACACTAGAGAAACCATCAGGAGGCATATTTTAAGCAGTTATCATTTTAAATTGAGTGCCAGTAACTTTTGTTAGGTTTGAGTTGTGATTTTGAGTACTTTGGATTAATTTGGTAACAAGAGAGACAGATATAGATTTGCATTGTGGCTGTACTAGTAGTGCCTGTCAGAACTGAAACTGAAGACCATGAATGAAGGTGTTTTTATATTTCTCCGATCTGTCCTGTAATATTGCAGAAACCACATGTTTTCCCCCCATTTGGAGCACATGAGAGGTTGCCTGCAATCTGTTTCTGTAACTCATTGTTTTTGCTCTCATTTCATGAAACGGAAAAAGAGAAATGTGTCCACATTTTTAAACTGTGCCCCTCTGCTTTACGTTTGAACCGGATGAACTCGTCATGCTCAGCATCAACCTGCCTGTCGTGCATTAGTAAGGTCGCACTTAGGGATGCACCGATGTATCAGCCAGTGTCGGCCTCGCTGACTGACATCAGCAGATAAGATGCTTTTGTGTGCATCATCCACACTTTAAACATCAAAGAGTTTCACAGTCGGTGCATCCCGAGTCTTAAAACTTAATAAAGATCTTAAAATTTCTGTCTTTATGTCTAACGAGTTTCAGCATGTCCTTAAACTGTGTGGAGGTCGATGTACTGTTAATCTGTAAAAAAATATTAATACTTCATTGCACTGGAAGGTTTGATTTTGTTTTTTTTCTCAGTCTGAGGTCATGTAGAGGAAAACTTAAAGATGACCTTTTGGTTCATATTCTTTGTGATATTGTGTTGTTTTTCTTTGGGGGGGGGGGGTTATTTACAAGCGTG
>VOQJ01017797.1:8455-22282 GCA_015052665.1 Apistogramma diplotaenia | reverse complement strand
TTTTTGGTTATTTTAAGTTTTTGTTTTTGGTTGATTTTTTTTTGGGTGTGTGTTTTTTTTTTTTTGGGGGGGGGGGGTTATATACAAGCATGATGGCTGTGTGGCAGATTTAAAGAAAGTCTTTTACAGTGTGGTCGTCACACAGGTCGCACACATTAGAGACAGGAAAGTATGGAAGATAATTAATGTCACAGCAGGTGTTTTTGTGATTTGTTTTATTTTGTGAAAGCCGCACACAGAGACACTGTACATTTCGGAGGTGGTCATAATAATTCGATTCGTTTTTCGCTCCCCTTCACGTTCAGCTGTGCTTTCGGATTAAAACGCCGATTCATTCACTTTGCTGTCATCGAGTTCTCTGCTGTGCTTTCTGCTCTTTCATGACTCATAAATCCTGGTGGCACCTTCTTGTCATATTTATCTTCATGCACATTCTTTTTTTCAGAAAAGAAGAAATTCCCTTTGTTTGCTCTCATGTCAGGAGTCAAATCTGAACGTGACTCATCTGAGTGCTACGTGTTAGACGGCTGACAAGATCTGGCACAGAAATGTTGTTAAATACAGTAATGATGTGTAGAGCATTTAGCTTGACTGATTATAACTTTATTGTAAACATGTAATTATTCAAGCTTACAGCAGAAACTTCCTGTTGCTAGTTGAGCTTTTTTCATTTAATACAAAATGCCTTTGCTCTCTTTTTTCTAGTCTGTGCTTAATTTTATTAAATTAATGTGTGTAATGTTTTGTCTGAGCCTCTTTTACTGTTTAAAAGTCGGGCTGAAAACGATTATTTGGTAGACTGTATTTTATTACCAAGTGATGCCGTTAATTGCAGTGAAATTACTGTAGTTGCACTTGAAAAGCATCAGAGAAAGCGAAAGATTCATCACTGCATATTACAGCAGCTCTACAACAAGGATTTTGTGCCCAAATTAATTATGTTTAGTGTACTGAGCGAGAGTTAATATTGGCTGCACCCTTATTCACAGGGGTCACCACAGCAGGCAGCTCCACATGTTTCACTTGGCAGAATTGGAGATCTGTGGATCTTTCCCGAATCGAACCAGGGATCTTTTGCTTGTCAGGCGAATGTGCAAAGCAATGGGTGACCCAGCCATCACTGATCTGTAATGCGGGAATGATGGGATACTTTACAACTAACCTGCAGGATTAACGCTTGTATCGCTAACTGTTTAAGTTAAATCACCAACCCTAACCACAGCTGCTTTTATTGCCCTCATTCCGACCTTCAACCAAGAAGCCTCAAGCTTGCTTTCTTCTCTTTTTTCTAACCTGAAACTTCAATCAAGAATTCCTGCTCCACCTTCTTGTACCTGTTTCTCTGGGAATCCCTGAGTGACTGCGTATCGCCTTTGGTTCTCTGAACTGTTTTAATCGATGGACTGAAGCAGGAAAAGTTATCGGGATAGTTTTTCAACAGTATGCTAAAATTAATTAGGTATCCCTTCTGTAGACGTTACCTGATTAAGGTGCATGTGAGAATGCAAATGTCCAGTGCAGAATAATTTTCTTCTGTTCATCCGATTCAGGGTCACGGCTGGGCTGAATCGCGTCCCAGCTGTCACTGGGCAAGAGGCAGGTTATTCCCTGGACAGGTCAGCAATCTATCACAGGCGTAAGACAGACATTCACACTCATATTCACACCTATGGCCAACTTCGAACCACCAGCTGAGCTAACATGCATGTGCTTGGTGTGAAAGGAGAATCCACACAGGCACAGGCAGAAATCTCAGATTCCACAGAAAGTTTGCCAGTGGATTCAAACCCAGGATCTTCTTAGCCGATCTTTAATGTGTCGTCATCCTAGAGGGTTTAGTGTCCCTCTCAAAAGTCATAATTAAAAAGTTAACTAGGTTTACCCAAACTAACTGCGAGCAAATTGCTTATTGTTGTCACTTTGGTTCAGTAGAGTCCATGGGTTTGTTTTCTCGTGGTCATCGACTTGTGTCTCATCTTAAACAGCTGCAGTTTGCATAACTCTTAACTTAGTTTCCACTTAGCTTAATTTAGCTGAACAAACCGGTCAAATAAAGCATCCAGGGTGTCCACTATTGCTTTATAATCATACATATGCACTGATTTTAAACACTAATATGACACTAAATCATCTCCGTTCAGTTCAGCACACAGTGTGACCGTGTTCTTTAGCGATTTTGACTCGCAGTGTGTAGCGTGAGTTCTCTACATCCATATTAAATGAGCTGTGAGAAACGAGGGCTTCAAGTGTTTTAGTGTGGCATTTTAGTGCAAACTGACAGGTCAGCGTCTCTCTCTAACCTCCCATTGTGAACGTGCTGTGTTCCTGCAGAGCACAGCACCGGACTGCTAAAGTGGATTAAGTGATCTAACTGAGGGCTGTGGAGGAGGACGCTCCACCATTACAGTGAATGATACTCCTGTTACAGCTCTCCAACTACCACTTCACACAGCCAAAAGTGGGAGAGAAGGAGGAAAGGTGGGGATGCAATGTGGGAATGAGCCACCCTACTTCAACGTTTTATATTAAGAGCACTTGCGGGATGCAAATTGCCCACTTTTCTGACAGACAAAGAAGTTGGATTAAACAAACAGGCCACACAATAGCAACATGACATTAGCTTTCATGTGTTGAATCACACTGTTGCTAGATATGGCTCATAAAGCCGTACATTTCCATCCATCCATTCTCTTCCGTTTATCCGGGGGCCGGGTCGTGGGGGCAGCAGCCTGAGCAGAGAAGCCCAGACCTCCCTTTCCCCAGCCACCTCCACCACCTCATCCGGAGGGACCCCCAAAGGCGTTCCCGGACCAGCCCCGGGGCCGCCTCCCGGTACATTTAGATATTTAAAATATGCACATTTGTGATCCCGGAGTTACATCATTCTCCTTCCAAGATCCTCTCTGATCCCTGTAGTCCAACGGGAGGCCACATTTATTTTTCTGGAAGACTGTGCTGACTTTAAAAAAGTGGAGGGCAACACATTGTTTAACTGAATTGAATGGATACAGTTTAAATATTAGTAACATAAATGTCTAAATATAATATATATATTTATAAATAAGTAAATAATTAACATTTAATTGACCATACATCTCGAAAGGATACATTACACTGCAGCAGAGTTAAACAGCCGTATAGAATAACTGCAGTCATTTACCCAGAGAACCCTTGCGCCATATTTGCCCGTGTGTGTCATCGTCTGTAGGCATAATGTTCGCAAAGTGCCACTTAACAGAACCACTGCAAATACTCCACTGACTTCGTAGCACTGTCAGAATCGCTTTTAATCAACTCACCATTTTACAGCACCGGCAGTGCACTCTGGGAAATCTGGGGGATTTACTGCAGCTCTAAACAAAGACTGAAGCTGCCCCTCAGAGCGCAGCTCATTAGAAAGACTTTGCCTTAAGTTAAGTTAAGGAAACGTGGTCTTTAAGCTAACGTCCAGTGCAAACATGCTGATGTTTGGCAGGTTTCACGTGCTAAAGTTTGACTATTTAAACTGAAAGTATGCTGATGTTTCTATATTTTGCATTTACTTTGTTAGCAACTAAATTATTGAACATCTATTTTGTAAATCAGTCCCACAATATCATAAAATGAAAGTTAAGATCTCATTAAATTTCTAATTCCTCCTGAGTGTAATGTGCACGCCCTTAGCTTTGCGACAGTACCCCCAATTTTCTTCAAAATGAAAAGCTATGGGACCATCAATTTCTGAAGGTTTTCTCCTGTGAGAGCTATAATGTTTCAGTCCAGACCAATCAACTGCCAGGCAGACCAAAGTTCTTATCTGTTAAAACAAAATCAAATTCTTCTTTAGTTACAAATCTGCCAAAAATACCTTCGATGCAAAGAAAGTCTGTAAACACACATCGAACTGTGATACTTGGCTTTAGCTCAAGGTATGAAGACCAGCAGGCCGGCCAATGGGTCCCCACAATGACTAATCCATAAAATGAGCTACAAATAATAGAAGAATTGAACTTAAACCATATTAAACAGGCTACAATGTCAGCATCAATAATTGCCCTGTGGTCTAGTCTGGCTTCTTTGCCATCCACAGACAATCAGTTTATTTAGACGCAAAACCTCTTATGGTTGCTAGGCATTCATTTTCTTTCTTTTTTAAACAAACCTCAGCATCTGGGTCACATTTAAGTCTGAAAACAGTCTGCAAAATTTTCCCAAAGTCCTTTAAAGTCCAGTGTGCAAGCGCAAATAATCAGAGGCAGGTTCGAGGCGGTTTGTTACCCAGTCAGCAGCGATGTGCATATAAACTCCACAGTTTCCAAAAGGCCCTGCATGTGTAGCTTTAGTCTTTTATTTCCCAGGGGACACAAAGTGCACAAAGGACATATTACCTATAGAAAAGCCAGATCTTTTAATTGCTTATAAGTAGCTGCAAACAAGAGCGCACAGCAGGGAAGTTAATAACTGCTGCCAAATAAAGACAAGACATTACCCTGTAACTCAAGATCAGAGAAACGCTGCTGTCACGATAACAAAGTAACAGAATCCTGCAGTATTTTATAGATAGATAGATGTAAATCAGGATGTACTTGAGTGTATTTTAATGGGATTATATGAGCCTTACAATACTCTATTTTATGGCGTTGCGTTTCATTTGGCTAAATCTTTCCTTGTCAAATCGAACTTACTAATTTTCATCTCATCCCATTTCCTACCTCACCTGTACCATCACATGTATGAAAGAGATTGGATGAGACTACGCAGGAGGCAGCATGCCCATCAGCTCATCTGCTGAAGTAAATTTGACAGTGATCCTGTAACGAGATGAAAGATTTGTATGGCGCTTTATACTTTTGAGCGATTCAAAGCGACATTTCTCACAACAGCTGATGCTGCTAACAATTTCCTTCCCCTGTTACAGGGTGGACTGATGATTAATTCATATCACTGCCGTCTTAACAAGGTTGTGCCTGTTAGTGGGTGGGAGGGGTGGGTGCACTCTGCAGGGCTTTGATATCCTACATTCGAGGCTGTGTCACACATTAATGACTTCTTTGAGCTATGAAATGAGCGTCATTATCTCTTTCCAAAAAGCAAAGGATGAGAGATTTCAGCTCTAATTGTGTAAAGACGGGGGAAGAATCAGCCATTGCTACAGTATGTGTCTGTGTATGTGAGACACTTGAGCACAGGAAGCTGGACCTGAGTCACAGGATGGAAACAGGAGGCTTTGGTGTGTGTAGTTCAACATAAACCGATTAATTTTTGATCAGAAACATTTAACTGAACGAGTCAAACTTGAGGGCAGCGCAGTGATGCCACTGTTGCTTCACAACAGGGTTCCCTGGGAAACCGCTGCTCCTTCCTGTGTGCAGTTTGCATGTTCTCCATGTGCCCGTGTGGGTTCTCTGTGAGCATTCTGGCTTCCTCCCACAGTCCAGAGACAGGCATGTTGGGCTCATTGCTGACTTTGAATTGGCTGAAGGTGCGAATGTGAGCAGTGAAATGAGTTGTTGTCTTCATGTGGAAGCCCTGCGACTGACCGGAGATCTGTCCAGTGACTGACCTTCCTATTAGCTCTGTTGCACGTGACGAGGTGGGAGAATTTACATTGCGATCACGAGTTGGTTCACGACTGCAACTCTAATTCCAGCATAATTCATTTCAACTGCTGCTTGAACCGCTATAGAAGTCTAATCACTCGGGGGAAAATGGACTGGTCGGGGCATCCAAAGTTCAGGCACAACATGGATAATGGTGGCTTTTATTCAAATATCCCTGTAAGTCATTTCAGCACTTACATGAACCCCGGAGCCAGCTCACCTAAGTGCAACTAGATCACCTAATGTTATTATCTGTGCTTTTCTGAATAGACAGTGACAAAGTAAAAACACCTGTAGCTTACATGTAAAATGAGGATTTGCTTGTGAATTGATAGTCTTCAGTGCCAGTATGAACGTGCAGCCAGGAGGAGGCTAATCATCGTGATTTTAAACAAACAGCTCAAAGACCGGACTGATGGACGGTTCCTCGTGGATAACCTGTAATCCATCTCATGCACCCACAATGTTTCCTTCAAAGAGCCACTAACAGTTCGAAAATTTAACGTGATGACAAATTTACCACCCAAAACTCGTATTTTCAAAGGATAAAACAAAATAAAATAACAAATACCACTATCATGCCTTGCATTTTTTTCCTTTTTCATGTGCAATTCAACCATTTTTCTAAACCCCTTCTCAGCTATCAAAATATTTCTTTTTTTTTTTTACTTTACTTTAAAAGAGGCTTTTCATGCCTCTACATCTATTCTGTCACTTCACGGCTGCTGCTGTGAAGAGTTCAAGGGTCACGGAAAAGTAGAGAGAGCTGGATGAGTGAGAGGGTTTAAGTTCACGCGGAGAGTGGAGGATTGTATATTCCCTAAGAAAACAGGAGCAGTCATTTGAGTGGAGGTCACGGACATTTCCATGCATACTGATAGAATAGGTGGGAGCGTTGGAGGAGAAAGGCCTCTTAAAACCAAATGAACTAAAAGCTCTTGGTTTGAATGCTCTTCAGCCCGTACTTTACTCTAGCTCGAATAAAGCACTCGGGTCAGAAGGGATGCTTTTTGAAGCTTTTAGGCTAACTCCCATTTCCACTTAAAACCAACTTTAGTACCCATTTCTAAACAAGACAAGGCCTTTTCTCTGCATTGGTTTCAGTGTTACTATAGCATGTTGTAAAATACACTTCTGTGTCCACAGTTTGTGAAATGTTAAGTATGCACTTTTTTTTGAGAAAATGTATACTGAATAAGGCATTGCTCCTGAAGTAAACCTGCCAAAATATTACACTCCACATGTGACTGAGAAAACGAATGTACCTCCCTTTAAATAAATTCAGTTACCTTTTGACTTCGGGCTCAGTAGCTGTGCACTGGTTAAAGCCTTAATTAAAGATTTTTGAATTGTACTTTTTTTTACTGGCATAATTGTGTGAATGGTACAAATATCTCACACACAAACAGGTTTTGTGTTGATAACCTCAGATAAAATTACATTGATACACGCGTTCTAGTGCAGTTCAGCTGCAGTGCTTTTAAAATCCACATGGTGGCAGCTTTGGTGTTTGATGCTGTGGTTGGTATCTTGTCTCAGAGAAGAGCAGTTTACAGTTCTAGCCTTCCTCTACACCTCACAATGAATCCCCAAATTCTGTCAAAAATCGATTCACAACCTTGAGGTAAAAATGACCAGCTTATGCCTCTCTCTACAGAAGAAACCCCACAAGGATCAGTGAAATAAGTCGAAACTGACAAAAGTCTTAATGAGTAAAAATGTACTGAAAATTAACTAATGAATAGCAGTACCATAATTTCTTTTGTCCAGGCCAATTTCATTTTTTTAAATTATTCTGTTGACACACAATTCAAAAGCCAATTTTCAGAATTTGTCATTAAAATTTTCATTATTACTTTTGTCAGTGTCAATCTGTTTTAGTGACCTTATAAATATATGTACATATATATTTCAGACATGTATGACTATGGAAATGAGCAGAAATACATAGCGAATCAGGGACACACACAAGTTTTAAAAAAGCAGCAATCATAAAAAAAAAAGAAGCAATCATTGCAGGAAAAAAAAAGATGTTCATACAAAATGTTAGAGCGTCGATTCAGATTTACAATTCTGCACATACAAACCGTTCTTAGCAGGTGGCGACGTGGAGCTCCACATCCCCTGCCAATGACCACAGAAGAAGATCAGCGCTAGGCTACCTAGCAGGCTAGCAGCGGCTACATTTGATCAGGTTTAGTTAGCCGCGAGCATTTAACATGATTCTGCAGTCTCTCAGACCGTGGCTGCTTCGGTGCAGGAGTCTGCCGCTGGCTTGCACACGAGCGTACCACGCAGATAAAGTAGCGTGTCTCGGTTCACAACCTGACAAACAGTCATCCGACTATCAGGTACGTTTAGCCTGTTGCTAACGCCTACTAGTCTAACAGTAATGTAACAGTTCGAGTCGCAGCTAATGTCAGACATACTTGTGCATCAGAAGTGAGGTGTCTTACACCTGACAGGCAACAGGAGCTAACCGTGTTTGCAAGCATGAAGGGAAGCGTTTGTTTAGTCTGCGTCCTACGTTGAAGCTCAATCTAGAGGTCAGACTGCCTTAAAAGCTAAGGTTTTAGCAGCAGCAGCATCAAGGCTGAGGGATAAAGTTACCAGTGGAAGCAAACAACATGCGAACAAGGGAAAAACGTATAAAGACCATAAACAAACCGTGACTTTATAACTGCAGGCTGTGAAAATAAACCACACGGAAAAGAGCAAATGCATTACCATACAGAAGCACTATTTAAAAATGTTAGTTTGAGGCCATAATTTAATAATTATATTAAATTTCGTTTTATTTATATAGCGACAAATCACAGCAAACAGTCGTCTCAAGGCGCTTTAAATTGTAAAGTAAAAATCATACAATTTGATATAACAATCACATGTATTTATTACAGGTGCAGAGTTCTTATTGTCTGTATAAATCTGACTGCTGTCATAGTTTGTTTGGAGCAGCTTACTGTTGGGGTTGGGGTGGTGTTTTAATTAAACAGTTAATCTGTTGAGAGACCACGTGTTTCTGTCATTCACAATTCACTGTAACTGTAAACAGTGATCAGCTGTCTTAAGGAGAGCGTGCACGCCCCTTTCTTATTGTTGCACATGTCTGTTACAGAAGTTGTAGTTATATCATGTACGTGTTCCCTTTTTGTTTTGCAGGAGAATTATGAACGAATGAAAGTTCTTGTTGATGAGCTGAAAAGCCGGACAGAAAAGATTAAATTGGGTGGGTGTTCACACACACAGCAGATTACACACTGCCCCCGAGATGAATTCATTACATTGTGTTTTCATTTTAGCAGTGCAAATTAGTTCCTGAGTTCAGGCAATCTGGGTGATGAAGAAATACCGTTGCTTACACCTGTGTGCTCCAGGAAACTAATCAGATTCCACTCGTAGATGATTAAGGCTTAAAGGACTCGCTCTGACTTGTAAATGCGCAAACACTCTTTTTATATGACTATTCGTTAAACAGCACCCCTTAATATCTTAATTGTTTAGTTTATCTTCACATAATGTACAGAACTCACTATAATCTGCTTCCAGGCTATAATTGGAGGTTATTATTAGAGAGGTTCAGTATGAACTCAGGAGAAAATGTATGTTTAAAAAAAACAAGAAGATGGGACACATATTACATAAAGATATATTTATGTAAGTGCAGGTCTAATAAGCAAAAGCTACAGTGTACATATTCTTTTTTTTTCTATTCAAATCACTTTGCTGTGTTTTATTTCTACTGGCTTTTTTTTTAGTAAGTAAAAATCATGGAAAAACAAACTGCAGATACTCACAACCGTTCAAAATGTGCTGCAAGTGAAAATAAAAACGAGCAACAAAGTGATGACCCTGAGTCCAGTACATGTTCCAACACTACTGACACACAAACGTCACCAGGCACAGAGATCTTTTCAGACATCACTGCAGTCATCAGCACTGCTCGCAGTGTGCTTGTCTCTGTGTGTATTTGCAGTGCATGTGTGTCAGATTGCTTTGAAATAACAACTGGTTCTTTATTTACTTATTTTAATTAACAAAAGGTAACACATTTTATACTGCATACATACTGTCTACACAGTAGATATTTTGGTGTTGTGGTGCTGCTCAGCTACCTCAGTGGTCTGGGTAGTGTGTGTACATACACAACGTAATATTATTTTTTTCTTGATTTTAATGTGTGGACTCTCATTTAGAAATAATTTAAAGTTCTGGTCCATTATTATGTAGATAATGCAAAATATTGCCAAGTTATTAGTTAAAATTTTGTTTTGTTTTTTAAAATGAATTCAGGTGGAGGAGAAAAAGCAAGAAGACTTCATACTTCTCGTGGGAAGCTGTTACCTCGAGAGCGCATAGACAGACTTCTGGATCCAGGGTATTGCTACCTGCTTCTGTCTTTGGTTGATTCAAAGGTTGTGGCTGATTCATCCCCTCCTGCTTTTGTCCTGGAGATCGTCCTCACACAAACTGTGACATGGCTAGTTTATAATGTCTGATATTATATACAGTACAGTTCTCTGTACACTCGGTACAAGCAAAAGAGTTTAAAATGAACTGTAGTGAAATAAGTGATTTTTTTTTACCCTTTGATCTTCTTGCAGGTCTCCATTTTTGGAATTTTCTCAATTTGCAGGATACGAGTTGTATGGAAATGAGGAAGTCCCAGCAGGCGGTATAATTACTGGAATTGGGCGTGTTTCAGGGCAAGTGTTGTAAACGTTTCTGATACACCACCATGTTTAATGTCTTTAACACATTTAATTCTGATGTTTCTATGTAACCAGTGGGTAAATTTGAAATTTTGTCACTGATTAAAATGTAGAATTGTATTTTTAACCACATTAAGTTTTCTAGCTGCATAATTCAATATTTATTTATTAATTATTTTCTAAATTTTCATAGAGTGGAATGTGTTATTGTTGCAAATGATGCCACCGTCAAAGGGGGAACATACTACCCGATTACAGTGAAGAAGCACCTTCGTGCACAAGAAATAGCTCAGCAGAACCACTTGCCATGCATTTACTTGGGTGAGTGTCTCTAATTTTAAAATACAATAGTCCTCTTGGATAAAGAGAAATGTATTGTCACAGTCACGTATCGCATTCGTACCCTGGTCAGCCATGTGTCCTTTCAGAGGAAAGCCCAACTGATATATCTCCTGGACTGATTTCGTACCTGTTTGCAGTTACATTGGTATCAATTTTCATAACTGCTAATAAATGGAAATTTAAAAAGTAAACAAAAGGTGGGAGAAACACCCTTCAAGCATGAGTGGTGATGTTGCATAGTTTGTCCACCAGAGGGCACTCTCCAACTGCACAGTTGACTGTATGTTTGAAACCTCAAATAACCAGTGGAACTGAGCGGTTGGGCGGAGCATAAACCAGTAATCCACAACTTGTTTTAACAGTCAGTGATTTTATTTTGAAAGTGCATTGCCATAAAATCTTAGTAAGGATTATAGCAAATGTTTGGGAAATCTGTTTATCCTTTGAAAGAAAAAAATATTGGTTGATGTAACTGATTTTAATAGCAACAGATATCAGCATCGGGCTTAAAAGTCCTGTATTGGTTGGTCTCTATTTCTAAGAACTCTATCGAAAAATTCCTAATGTTTTTCGATATGGACACCTGAGACGTCCCAGGAGACCCTGCTTGGGGATAGCGGGGAAGTTTGTGTCTATAATATAACTAAAGGCAAGATGTTTATAATAAGTGAGTTCTTTTAATATGCGGTTGTTTTTATCTCCTTCAGTGGATTCTGGTGGAGCTAATCTACCCAGACAGGCTGAAGTCTTTCCAGACAGAGATCACTTCGGGCGCATTTTCTACAACCAGGCGAGGTTGTCTTCAGAAGCAATAGCACAGGTGATGCATCGTATTTACTCATTTAATGGGCACAAAAGCAGACCCGACAAAACCCTCACACACCGGCTCGGCGGTTACTTTTAAACACTGATGTTGCTTATGCTTTCAACCCGTACGTGCTAAAGGCAGCATGAATTAACCTGGATGGATTTGACAATCCTATTTTGAGGTGTTTCTTTTTTCAATCATTTCATTTATTATTCCTTCACGGTCCTGGGGGCAAAGGCTGCTGTTGGAGGGGCCTGGCAAAGGCAGAGAAAATACTGAGCTACAAAAGAAATTAATTATGGCAGCAGGGGCATTCATGCCCTGTCAGAACAGCATCCATGAACAGAAATTGACTGCAATCACATGATAAAATGTGTTTAATATTTGTTTAAGGACACAACAGAGGCTTTATCACATGGTTGTATCACACTATGCTGTTTGGATTTTTTCCTTTCCCGCACTTGTAACGTTTTTCACCCGTACATGTGTTTGCATCCTCGTTGAAAGAAGAAAAATGAGCAGAGATATTTAAATGAACTGCACTCTTGTAGGCTCTTCATATTTTGCACCTGCAGGCTACTCAGGTCCATCTTATATGTGGTGAAGAAGGAAGTGTGCACGTTTTGCACTGGTCTTGCAGTCACAGCTCTGTGATTGAGGGATAAAAAGCAGAATATGTTCCTCACCAAACCGACCTTCACTGTGTGTTTGACATTAGAAAGTTGCTTTCAGATGTATCTGCGGAAAGAGAGAAGTTTCTCCGAGCTCAGAAATGCTTCGGCCACTGTAATGTTCTCTTGGATTTTTTTTTCCCCTTCGCTTGACAGAATATTATATGTTCAGAATTTACTGCTGCAAGAATTGCTCCCTTGGAAATGAAACGTTTCTATGAGCTCACCTGAAATAGCAGCTGTAGTCGCTACATCTAAATGAAATACATTTCCTGCTCCAGCAGGCAACATAAAGCCTGCAGTACGTGGATGTTAAAAAGTGTTGTTCAGTGATGTAAAGACCATTTTCTTTCTAGTATTTAAAAATTTCCCTGAATTTTTCTGCTCATGGAGCGGTCAAATTGCAGAAAAAATTTACAGCGCCGGCCAATCAAGCGTGACTTTATAACTGCATATGTGTTTAATTGAAATTTTATATTAAAACCCAACCATACGTAAATTATTCAAAGCGGAGTAGTGATAGCTCTGAGAATGCCTCAGGTATTATGTTTTAATATTTTAAATGTCTGATATGAAACCCAACTTTTTTTCTTCTCTCTTCAAGATTGCTGTTGTAATGGGCTCCTGCACTGCGGGGGGAGCGTACGTACCCGCCATGGCAGATGAGAGCATCATTGTACGGAAGCAAGGGACCATTTTTCTTGGAGGACCTCCACTGGTTTGTGTCTTTCATCATGTTAAACTAACAAATGTCACGCATAATTCTGGCATGCTAAATGGGTGTTCATATACCAAACTATATATTTGACCTTAGTATTATATCATCTGAGCACAAGAGATGAAATGCATATTTTCTTGGTAATGTAATTCCTCAATAGGTCAAAGCTGCCACTGGTGAAGAAGTTTCTGCAGAAGATCTTGGTGGTGCTGATCTACACTGCAAGTAAGAACACACCGTTTTTCATTGCATTAATGTCATCTTGACTTTAAAATGCCAGAGAGACAAAGAGCTTTGGCAAAATATATACATTAGGACTTGATATTCATGTGTTTGATAATGTTGATTTATTGTCCTCTGTGCTCTCGTGCTGCATGTTCCATATGTGCATGTGCAGGTGTTTGAGTGGTGTTGGGTTGATGAAGAGTACGTTGTTCTGTTCCTGACATCGTGTGTCATATACGCGTTTCTCATTTTGCACAGACTTCAGGTCTTTTTGCTACATTTTAGCCAACAAAGTGGTGACAGGATTCTTTCAACTAAAGTATAAATGGTGTTTGGAGGTTTTTGTGTCTTTTTTTTTCTCCACATTTTGATGCTTAAAGTGGATTCAGAGAGTAGTATTTTTTTTAGGCATTTCCAGAGATGCTCTTCTAGGTTCAGGTCTGGCCTCTGGCAGAGGAAACATCTCTGTTTTCGTGGTTCTATGCTTCAGGTCAGGTTTCTCAGTTGCTTGTCCAACTAAGGCTTTTGTTCCCAGATGAGTCCGTTTGGCTGGGCGGCCATGTTTAGGAAGACTGTGAATCTGAGAATGATGGAGGTTCCCGTTATTATTGTATCGCTCCCCATATGGCTTGATCCGGTCTCACACATCTACTGACACGTCTCTCGACCTCGTGATTTGGTTTTCTCAGCTACTTTTACTTTCATAACAAACCTGTCCCCCCCCCCCCCCCCCCTCTATTTACACTAAAAAACAAAAGTCTCCAGGGTGGAC